>JABUQX010101647.1:20000-22500 GCA_015478945.1 Trachelipus rathkii
TATATATATATATATTATATATATATATATATATATACCGATATATATTATATATATATATATATATATATATATATTATATATATTATATATATATATATATATATATATATATACTTACATATATATACTATATATATATATATATATATATTATATATATATATATATATATATTATAAAGTTTGACTATTCAATATAATCCAACTCTTTCAAAATTATTATTATTATTATTATTATTATGATTATTATTATTATTATTATTATTATTATTATTATTATTATTATTATTATTATTATTATTATTATTATTATTATTATTATTATTATTATTGTTATTATTATTATTATTATTATTATTATTATTATTATTGAATAAAAATTAATAGTGATTTACATGATCATGATGTTCCTGAAGTTTAAAGTAGATTAGATTATTAATGTGGTGGCTTCAATCGAGGCCGTTTATCACCTGGACCCAATTCGATCTTACGTGACACGTCCTTATCTATTAAAATTTATGATATGGTTTTGCTGAATCCAGGGAGGCAATAAATAAACTCTGCTCCCCCCCCCCCCCCAAAAAATAAGCCCACATAGTTAAACCAAATAAAACTTACCAGTCGTATTTTGCTATTTTTTTATTATTCTGAGGGTAAATTAAGTTAATAATAGAATAAATATATTTTATTGTACCATTGGCATAATGATTTTTGCACTTATGGTTGCTGAGATATGGAAGATGTGGTTCTTGAATATACTAAAACATTATTACGTATTAACTCTTTATCAAGCAAATGAAATTAAAACTATGAAAACATTTCTTTAATATTGGATAATAAAATTTCATTATTACTATATAGCTAAAGTAGCTACATTAAAATTTGTTTCAACGATTTTTCAACTTCCCGGTTTCTTCTAAGTTTATGTTTAGATCATCTAAGTTGACGCACATCTTACAGGACAGTCATGAATAATGAATTGTCACAAAACACACAAACACCCTTATAGAAGTTTATCATATTTTTGATAAAATTCTCTGATACGAAGGAAAATAATAAAATAAGTCACCTGAAAATAAGTCTGAGCTGAAGAAAAGTGCTGAAGAGGTTTTTAAGTTGGACGAGACTTGCAAGATCGAAGATTAAGATAAGATAAAGTATGTTAGCGAAATGTTTAATAATTTTACCGCTCGCTTCATTTTATACGAATGAATATATCAAAGGTGAATCCATCTTTGCTTACTCTAAACGATAAAATTACTAATAAGGTATAATATCAATATATCAATATTCATTGGATGTTTAGTAGATTTAATCAATCTTATTTATTTTACAATTACACAAGCTTCCACCAACTGCAAAGATTCCTGTTTTCAGCAATATTTTATTAAACATGATCCAAGAAGACCTGATGAGTCTCTCAGCTATAAACTGTACCTATTTAAGTATATTCACAATTTAATTAAAACTTTAACAGACACAAACAAAAATAATCATTGTTATTTAAAATACCTAAAGCATTTTGGCCAGAGAAATGATTTCAGCGTTTGGATCAAAATCTCTTCATTGGAGCTAGAAAGTTTAACAATAACAAGATATTTCTCTCTTCAAAGTTAATTGAGTTTTTGGAAAATAGTGAAGATCTTTCTTTTGATGACACCAAGGATCCAGTTATAGGACATCTTACCAAACTCAGGAAAGGGATCTATGATTACCTTCCAGAACTTGACATACTATTAGTTGGGTAGTGCGAATTCCATTACCTGTGATTGCTGATGTATTAGAATAGCCTGAAACATTGGCAGAGGCACATCTGAAACTTCTCTACAATGCATTGTATTTCAGAAGAAGGTAGGTCTGTCAGCCTTTTGGATATCAGGAGCTGCAAAGTCTTTCAAAATTGCACAGGATGAAGTGAAAAAGTGCTGGTGTCATTTGCAAAACCTACCTTTACGATCAAGAATTGTCCATTTTCATAAATTTAAATACAAAGTACAAGAATAGGTTGAACCCCAAAGACAAGTATCCAAATTGCTCCACACCAAATGGCATTAATTTTGATGTAGCAAAAATGAAATGACACTCATTTTCTCCCTATTTAGATTTTTATTAATTTTGTCTTACTAATTTCATATTTCATGTTTATTTTTCATTATCAATTAATTATTATCATTATCAATGAATTTAAGTTTTTTAAGTTGATTTATCAAGTATTATGCATACCATGCTTTTCAACTTGTATGACTGTATTCTCAATTCAAATGGATCAATGAACTTTGAATTTAAGTGCTCCTTGTATTTTCCAAATTTAATGGAATTTATTAAAATATTTGTATACCATATACTAAAGTTTTGAAAGCAGTTAGTTTGTTTTCCCTCACTTTCAAGTTATAGTTCCTGGATCGAGTTTGCGGCCCCCCAGCTTTCATGTTTGACGATTCATAAAAATTTTGTACCTCTTTCCAAAACAACTTCATCTCAGTATTAGATACGAGACT
>JABUQX010101647.1:32500-43532 GCA_015478945.1 Trachelipus rathkii
TAAAACAAGAAAATGATTGTATTTGTATGCTCTTTGTTTTTGTTACTAAGCCAATTCGTTAATATGCATCTTGACAATCTGTTAATTGGGAATATTGCCTTTCAAAAATTTCTGCTCTAGTCTATATTTGGCTAAACACTCTTAATAGATCTGATTTATTTTACTAATTCTAATTTTTAGCATTTTTTTTTTGGCTTTGAACCCTTACTACTTTTCTAAGAATATTTTTTTTATACTTTTTTTTTTCTGATTAGGGGGTTATATTTTGAGGATGTTTTTCATAATATAATAAGAGGTGGTGTTTTTCCAAATGGTATTACAGTTGTAAAATTAATTTTCATTTAAAATTATTGGACTTAATACATGTTTTTTTATTTCCTGCATGTCACATTATCATTATTATTATTATTATTATTATTTTATTATTTATTATTATTATTATTATTTATTATTATTATTTATTATTATTATTATTATTATTATTATTATTTATTAATTATTATTATTATTTTCAAGTTATTATTTGGTTTTTTTCAGACACTTGTGTTTTTTTTTCTTAGGCTTTCATAATATTTTTACATCCCCTTTCCTCCCCCGGCTTGATGTTCTGAGGGAGTGAGAGATTTTAATGACATAAGTATCCCTAAGTGCAGTTTCTGAGTGTGCAGATTTGTGAATGTTATTGTAAGACACCTAAAAGTTATTGTTTTTTCATAATCTTTTCTTTTATTGTATATTATTTAAATTAAAAAAAAAAATTGTAGCCTTGTGTTATTTAGTCATACTAGTGTTTTTTCTATTATAGGCTGGTCTAGTCGTAGTTTATGGGAGGAAAACCTTAATGCAGCACAGGTACGTACATCAAGAGAGCTTCAAGAGAGTGTCACCCCGTGTGTTGCTTCTTCCCCTCCCACTGATAGTCCTTCTCCCATTGTTCACCATGATTCTGCGTTTGATGATTTAAAGTTTGATGATCCTCTTTTCAAAGACAATGTGGTTCCACCTTCTCCTTATAAACATGAATCCTATTCTTCGGCTGGGTCACTTATTGAAACTTTTGTAGAGCCATTGGAAGATACTGGTATTATTTTAGATGCATCTCCTTTCATAGAACAACAATATGAAACTTTGGTTGATACAAGGATAAAATCTCCTGATGAAAGTGACAATGGAGAAAATTTATTTGATCTGCATCCTTCAAAATCTAATGTCATTGTTGATTATATCAATGCTAAAGAAAGTTTAGGCTCTATACAAATTGAAAGTTCTTATGAAGTTGAATTGGTTGAAACTCACATACCAGAGTCTGTAACTATTACTGAACCTTCAGAAAATTTTTTTATAAAGAATAATGATTTAGAAAATTTTAAGAGTAATATCAAGAAATTTCCCGTAGAGGATAAATACACTTTATAAACGCATTTTCTAGATTTCTTTACAAATGGTAAAGATAACGCTGAAGATATTTTAATTTCCTCCAATTTAGAATTTAATTCCAGAGAGGAAGAACATGATAATGAAAATGAGAAAAATGCGTTTAGAAGCAAATTTTCTATTTCTTCTAGCTATAGTGAACAATTTTATGATGACAGTGATTATGATTATTACCATAAAAAGTTTTCCGACAATGTCATTACTCCAGATACTTCAAAGTTAGATATTAAATTGAATACTGTTCATCCTAATCCTAGTTCCAGTTATATTAATCGAGCAGAAATTCTTGATAGAATAATAAGGGAATTTCCTGATGAATATTTTCCGTCTATTAACCCAAGTGTCACAGAAAGTGATTCTAGCAATGAAAATTTGGGTATGACAGAAGAGGAACAGAACATATATGCTTTCCTTAAATCTTGTATCAATATATGTAAAGACAAATTGAACGAATTCTATAGTGAAGTTGTAGATAAGCCTAAAAAGAAAAAAATTAGTGAAAATATTTTTGAATCATTTGCTCATATTCTAAATAATTATATTAAGCATGAGAATGACAATGAAGAAAACGAAGAACCAGTCAAAAGTTTTTTTTCCTTTTTGAAAAATAAATTTTACAAAGATGAAAGGACAGAATTATGGGATGACCTTAATATTTTTAATGATGAAGGTGGTGAAAATGAACCATTATTAAGTAAATCTTCAGAGGACTGCCAGATGAGTTGTGATGAGGATGAAAAATTTAATATCTTGAGTTATCAGATTAAAAATATTTGTAACCTTGAATCAATCAAATTGGAAGATTATTTTATACATTCAAGAATTTTTGAGCTTTGTCATTTCCTTAACAGTTATTTTGAGAAAAGTCCTTGTGATTGTAATGGCATTAATACTGATTTACAGGTGGAGTTTACTAACCAGTGTTTTTTTTGTATTGTTTTCTTTTAAACAAATGTTCCATTCATGTTTGTACACTTAAATTTTACTAATCACAATGATTGTGTGATTTCTGAAGAATTTATAGAAATGTTTTGATCTCTTATTAATATTACAAATATTCTTGTAAATTTTTCAGATTTTAGAAAAACTGAAATTTGAAAATGAAGACCTTCAAGAGAGAATTTTGGAACTCCAAGCTGAAAACATTGAACCATTTAAAAGTATATATATATATATATATATATATATATATATATATATATATATATTATATATATATATATTATATATATATATATATATATATATATATATTATATAGTATATATATATATATATTATATATTATATATATATATATATATATATATATATATATCATCTTCCCTTTTTTTTCCCAGACTGGGGGTAAGGTGCGTGACATGCATCGAAAAGAAAGTAGTAGAAGATTATGACATAAGTCGAAAAGAAAGCCCATACCTATTAGTGAAAACTCGTCGCAGTCAAAAAATCCACCCTAGAGCTTCATGGGACCGCGACGGACCCTCACTATAGCATATCGTCAGTGTAGGGTTCAGCCCTTGGCCCAGGTGGGCCACAAACATACCCCCTCACAAAACCCAACCATTCTCTCCTATCATGAACCTTTCTTCTCGCCTCTGCCAAACTCTCATTTTTCTCATCTAGACATTCCTTTACTGACTCAATTGACTTTTTCTTCGGTCTCCCAGCCGGTCGATTTCCAACACACTCACCACTATACATCCGCTTAACCAACCGACTATCATTCTTCCTTTCCACATGACCAAACCATCTCAACGTACTTTCACTTATTCTCTCATTTACCCCTTTCTTCACACCACACAACTCTCTAATACGTTCATTCTTCATTTTATCAATTCTTCTCACAGCTAACACACCCCTAAGATTGTCCATCTGAACACTTTGAACTTTAGATCTATACCTCTTATTCCAGACCATAGTCTCACTACTATATATTAACACAGGTAACAACATACCCTCATGTAAGACCCTAGCGTACTCAAGACTTAGTCCTTTCACATCCACTAACGATTTAATTTACCAACCACCTTCCTCCCATTCACAATTTTCCTACTACACACTGCATCGACAGTTCCCTTATCATGCAACATATATCCTAAATATTTAAACTCGGACACTTGTTCCATCTCCTCACCATCTAACATAGCTTCACACCGAGGACTGTCCTCACTCACAACCATAACCTTACTCTTATCTACGTTTACTTTCAAACCCCTCCTTTTACACACCTTACCAAATATCTTTACCAATCCTCTCACACACTCTTCAGAATCACCACACAAAACCAAAACCAAATCATACGCATATAATAGGTAACGAACCCTCCACTCTTTTCTATTCATTATTCTATCACCATCCCTTGCCACCCCCACCTCTAATTCTTTCTTAACCCCATATATATATATATATATATATATATATATATATATATATATATAATATAAATATATATATATATATAATATATATATATATTATATATATATATATTATAATATATATATAAATATCTATATATATAATTATCTATTATATAATATATATAATAATATATATATATAAAATATGATATATATGTCCCACCCGAAATCTGGTTACCTTGCAGTTGGTGGGTGGGCTCTCTGGGATACTGTTGGGCGGGATATACCGCCATTCAGTGTCTAGAGCAAAGAATCAATTTTTTTTTTTTTTTTTTTTTTTTAATTCAATTCATTCCCACCCATAAGTCCCTTTAATTTTTTTGTATAGGTTACCCTCCCCTTTTCCCATCACAGCCCGCTTGGCTATCCGGTGCCCTCTTCCCGCACGGGTTTAACAGTTTTCACCCTAAACACTTTCCTCCCCCGTGGATGAGGGTATACAGTTGGAAAACCGGTCATTTACGGCCCACCTCTGACCGGGCCGCCAATTGTAGGGAACCTGAGCCCTGACTAACACCACTGAGGAGGCCGTTCTGTACTTTGGTGTATAATCTCGGCTCTGACGTGGTGAAGACTTTAGGTGCCGTGTGGTACGGCGGTGGACCCCAGCTCAAAGTTACGAGGAGCGATTCTTTCGAGGCACAACATCCACAGCCCACGCCTCGGGGTGTGGTCCGGGTGTTTGTGGGTCTCTTGACTATGACCTGCTGTGGAAGAGAAGGATTACCCCTTTCTTATGAAATATAACCGCTTTTTCCCGCCCATCCTGTTTTAGCTTTTATGTCTCATTTGCTTTATGCTATAGTGCTCATTCAAGGCGACGAAGCTTGTGGTTAAATTTTTTATACTGGAAAGTCCTTAAAATGAAAAAACGTATTTTTTTTAAACCAGGCACTTGAACATAAACAATAATTACCATCTGTCAGCTTCCCTGACCCTACCACGATCCCTACTACTTCTAGACACTGGTACCGTATGCTCGACCTCTCCTGCCTACACTGAGGGTCCCTTTTGCAAAATTTCACGCGATTCGTCGACCCAGTAAACCCGAACAACCAGGTGCCCCAACGGCCTGGCAATCCCGTAAAGGTTCCCCCGTAACAGTCGTACTCATTTGTTTACTCCATACCCTGCACCCCCTCCAGGAATGTCAGCAGACATGTCATTCCCGATGTATTACATATTGCGACCCACTACCTCCAAAACTCTTACTGAGCACAGAACCATTTTTCTTAGTAATGCACTTGAAAAAGTCCTAGGAGTTGAAGACCCTCCAGTCACAATGATGAGGAATGGGTCCATTCTCGTACAAGCTACTAACCGAAATAAAAGTTCCATTCTGTCATCCTTAACGCTCTGCAAATATTCGCTCTTATTTCTACTTCCTATGAAATAAGAAACCGACATCTAAAGGCACTATTTTTGTTATGAAACAGATAAGACGAAGATAAGAGCCTGTCATTTTGGAAGAACTCCACCAGAGAAGATTTTCCGTTACAAACGTTTATAGATTTCCCCTTCGCCGGGGAAACTCCTGACAAACCAAATCCCCGTTATCTTGCTGACTTTTAATACCTTTAATCCACCTTCAAAAGTCAAAATAGGGTTCACAAGTCAGTTGTTCGCACTTTTATCCCTCGACCCAGACGTTGCTTCAATGTCAACGGTTTTTGGTCATCCCCGAAAATACTGTTAGGGGACAGGATGACTATGCACAATCTGCGGAGAACTTATTTCAACTCCATGTGAAATCCTCCTATACTGTAGAACTGGTAAATGGACCCCACAGTGCTCTTCTTTTTCAAAATGCCCGTTCTTCTGGTTTGAACAGGAGGTTTAAGCTATGTCCATACTAAATTGAGCAGGAGATGCCTATTAATAAAATAGCCAGCTCAGGGAAAAATGACTCCAGACCAAATCAAATCATCTTACGCCACCAATTACGCTGCCCCACGCTCCGCGTGGTTAATCGCGAAAACACAACCTTATCCAACGAAACTTCCTCTTTCTTAAATTCCATTGAACTCAGGCATGGTTACTGCGACTTCTCTACCTTGTACTGCCCACAATACCAACTTCTAAAGAGTACAGAAGCAGCCCTTGATCAAATTCCTGTCAAAAAGTATCAACAAGCCTATCCTGAGTATTAACTCTCAGCAAACTAGCAATGAAACTTAAGCTGGCTCATCCAATACAAATTTGGAAAACTAACATTTCCTGCCAAGACACCTCTCAGCCATACTTCACCAAATTGGCTCAACACCAAAACTTATGCACAAGGAGGAGGTCTTTTGTCCCTATTCGCCTTCCCAACTCTTTACTCAAATCCCTGGAAAGATGTTCAAAACAACAACAAGAAAAGAAATAGTCGCCGCCAAGTTAAAGATTTATGCGTTAAAATATAGAGCAAAACCGAATTTTTAAACAAAACACAGTAAGATGCTAAAAAATGCAACTCAGAAGCAGACACTCGCCATATAGTTACTTCTGAGACATAAAGCAACAGGCTTTTCAAAAGATGTAACCCAAAAATCCCAGCTATTGAACAACCACCCAACCAATCATCTAATAGTCTACACAGTCAGGTTCTAGCTTTCTGAAATCTTCCTATAACTCTTACTCGCGAGTTTCTTTTATTCAACGCTCTCTAAGAGATCTATACCACTAGAAGATGATTGGATTAACAGCTCCCATATGGAGCTTGATGCGATGACGCCATTCTCTTTCTAATGCTTTCCTGCACTTCTGAATCTTGCTTAGCCAAGCGATACTGATACTGCCCTCACTACTAATATGAGCATCTACGAATGCTCTTCCTATTAACCAACAAACCAATGGAATGCAAGTTGGAATTCGTTGAAATTCAACTTACCTGCATTCATGGTGAAGTTCTTTCACAAATACATCTGAAACTTCGACTCATGTCATCGTGACCTTCTTTCAACCATCTGAAATATAAATCGCCGTTAACTTCTAATACGAAATAGTGAAAATGATAGGGGAGGGCGGAATACCTGCATTCCACAAATCTAATCCCAAATATTCCCAGTCCTCGTCCAAATCCCACCACCAAACTTCATGCGGTGCGGCAAGAATTTCCACTTGTCCATCAACATTACTATATGTTCAATCTACTTAGCTCGAGTGTGAATTATAAGGTGACTTTAGCTGACTTTTACACACTCCCTACTCCGGTTGTTTATACTAGGTGACTTCAACCTCCGGCACCCCCCCTTATGGGGGTGACTCTGTCACTTCATCTAAGTCAAAGATCTTAATAGATCTCCTTACCCCCTTTTCCCTGGGATGGCTTAACACAGGACTCCCTACAATGAACGTTTAGATACACACATCTTCTTTCATGTATTGATATTTCCTTTTGCTCCCATTCCCTTCATGGATCGTTTGTACTGGTCCCGCTTGATTATTTCATATCGCAGCGATGCATTTACCCAATAGGCATTAAATGAGCCTTCTTCCAACCCATGCAAAAACACCAACTCCAGCTGGCGTTATGATCAGAGCGGAGTGGGCTCCTTTCTATCAAGCAGGCCAAAGCTATCCCTCTTTCTCCTTTTCATATAACGATTTCCGACTGTTTTGAATCGAATGCCTTTTGCTTCTTTCCAGAAAGTTTCATCTCGGCAGCGGATAGCTTGTATCCCGCAGCCTTCCTCAGGCAATCGGTGGCAACCCCTTGGTGGTCCAAGAGTGCGCACAAGCCAATCGGAGAAGGAGAAACTCTACGGGCCAATACAAAAATACCCGTACAACCGCAAACATGATTATTTTTAAAGCAGCGCAGCGAGATCTCGGCGTATTAATCGTCAAACGCAGTAACCATATTTCGAACTTACATATCGACTGTTTACATTCCACAACTCCCCTTCCTTTAGTGTGGAAAGTTACACAGA
Source organism: Trachelipus rathkii (assembly GCA_015478945.1). Classification (NCBI taxonomy): domain Eukaryota; kingdom Metazoa; phylum Arthropoda; class Malacostraca; order Isopoda; family Trachelipodidae; genus Trachelipus; species Trachelipus rathkii. Next base: position 40,272 of record JABUQX010101647.1, read on the forward strand.
AAATATCTCGTTCGCTCCAATTAACTCTCTCACGTCACAGTCCTTTCCGTTTATGGGCCTGGTATAACTATACGATTTCTGTCTGCTCGCTGCGGTGGTAGGGATGCGTTTAGGTTTATAGCTTTGCTAGCATTCGAGTTATTCGCTACAAAACAACTGGAAGCCCTTCAAAAACTGAGAACTGACACAGCACTACTACCGTACCGAGACTTTTCAAAACAAGCGAAAGGGGAAGAATCATACCTACAAAACGTCTTTTTACAAACTTTTATGCAGGAGTATCAAAACTGCACTGTGGCAATAGCAGAGACAGGGAGGGTGGCCCTTCCTTGGTCCAGACATGATTTCGTACATCATGCTCCGTCATATCCATCCTTTCGGCGTCAGCATTTTTGCTGATTTAATTAAATAACAGAATCTCTGGATGCGAATCTTCCTTTTCCCACTTTGGAATTGGACTAACAGCTTTTTGTAATTCCTATTCCCAAACCTGGAAAGATCTGAAGTTGGGCGAACAACCAAAGAACAATTTCGCTTGCCTATCACTCCTAGGTAAATTAATGGAGAAAATTGGGTTTCTGGCCGCTTACCTCGCACTCACATCTCCCCCTGGTTTTCTGGCCATGAAGCCGTCAAGGCTTTTCTTAAACTTCCAATTTGGTTTCCCTGCAAACGAAATCGTTTCGACCTGTAGCGGACTCCTTGGTAAAAAACTGGACCATAGACATCCGGGAAGTCTACTTCTCAAAGACTTGGTGGGATGGTTTTCTTTGGTGTCTTTTTGTTTTGACATTAAAAAAGCTTCCGTGACGACAACACGTGGAGAACTGGGATTCTCCTTAAAATCCATTCGCTCTTGGTTTCCGCGGACAACTCCCTCTTTTTTATCAAATGCTTTTTGTCACACAGATCTATCCAGGTTTGGTGCTCTTTCTATTCTGTCACGTGCAAATGAGGTGTATTGTTCCACTTTCTCTGGATGAAGGCGTTCCAGGTATGTTTTTAAGTGTACTACTATCTTGCTCTTATGGATTAATCGTTACTTCTATCCCACCGACTGTCAATTTTTCTCTCTATGTCGAATGACCTTGCATTATACATAGTCCGGTGCCAGGCTGCCTTTCTCGAACGGCAACTTCAACTAGCTATTTGAAAATAATTTCACAATGGGCTAGCTCCATGGCTTCCATTTTTCTCCCACCAAAACCTCAGCAGTGCTTTTTAAAGAAAAGGGAATCGAAGAAATTTGCCATACCCCCCCCCCCCCCTTCTTCCAGCGAACCTAACCTTATAAGGTTCGCCTATTCCTGTACTTCACAGGTAATTCCTAGGACTCATTTAGATGACCACTTAACATATGCCCACATATTAAACCCTAAACAACTGTCATGCGCGCTGACTTATTACGTATCTCGGCCTCAAAATCTTGGGCGGCTGATCGCAAGTCCCTTTTACGCTTCTACATCGCCCTAGTTTCGATCGAAGCCTTGACTATGGCTGTGTAGTTACGGTCAGGCTCCCTACTCTACGCTACATCTGTTAGATCCCATCCCAAAAGAGGCGATCCGTATCTCACTGGAGCCTTCCGATCGTTTTCCAGGGTGAGTCTTGAAGTTGAAGCCAATGTGATGCCGCTCTCTCTTCGAAGAGAATACATCATGTGTCAAGTTATCTTCGTTTCAAACCCCCATACGTCTGCCGACTAACCGATTCTGCAGGAGGTGGCTCAGAATCATAATTACTGGCCATTTGCACCGTTCATAACATCCTTAATTTCCCTAACACCCCTTTACAAAAGGTGCTGCCCTTCTCATACGATGAAGGATACACACCTTGGTTATTCCGCTCCCACTTTGCTTGGCTCTGACTCGTCTCTCCAATCAGCCATTCTGCGCCTGTAAAGGCTCATCCTGTCTCATTCCACAGTTTTCATGATGAGTTTACTCCAGTAATTACTGATGGCTCTAAAAACGGGAACAGTGTGGGGCCATCTGCTGTCTTTCCTGACGCAACGCTCTCCTGACCCTCCGCCCCTATGCTTCAATTTTCGACAGCAGAAATTAATGGCTTAATGATTGCGCTTTCTCGATTCTAATCATTAACCAAGATCAATCATTTTGTCATTTATTCAGATTCGCTGGTCGCGCTACACAGCGCTTATTTCAAACCCTTTATTCCTAGAATAACACCATGGTATCTGCTGTGCAGCAATTTTTTCGGCTGCTTCATTCCCCGCAAGAAAACAAATTATTTTATGTTGGACATCCTTCTCATGTAGGGGTAACTGGAATGAAATCGCTGACAGGGAGGGCAAATGGCCACCTCCTCATTCGGAGTTGTTCCAGAATGGAATGAGTCCACAGAAGGATTTTACTCTTCATCAGCGGGATTCGAACACCGGACCTCCGCGTTGCTGAGGTACAGACCGGAAATGCTCTAACCACTAGCCATCCCCGGCCAGTCCAAAAAGAAACGCTTTCAAACTTGTCTTTTTTAAAGCACCTCGGTTCTTCTCATCCATAAATGCTTTGAGTCCTCAAAGGCCTGGCCCCATTTTAAATGAATGAGTCACAGCAGATTTTTTACTCTTCATCAGGGGATTCGAACACGGACTCCGCGTTGCTGAGGTACCAGTAACCGGTCGCTTTAATCCACTAGGGCATCCACGTCCCCAAAAAAGAACGCTTCAGGCAAACTTAGTTTTTAAAGCACCCGTTTTTCTCTATTCCATAAATGCTGAGTACTCAAACGGGCCTTGGCATCAACCGATTACTTTCCTGCTCTCCGACAAGGTTTTTCGTCTTATTGGAAGAGCGCTTGACGAATGATCAGAGAGGAGCGAAATCTGAGAAATATACAAAGCCGATCTCGGGGAGTGGTCTTCTCCTTACACCGACGAAGAACGCTTACACGAGGTTGATACTTGCACGCACCTCCCGTATTGGCCACACTAATTATCACTCACGTCACTATATGTTACGAGAACCGCCTCCAATTTTGCAATTTTGTCTGACAGTCATACCCTCAATGTATTCGCACGTATCTTCCATGTTGATTGTTTCCCAGCTGGCACTTCTATTGCGCGCCGTCATTTTCCCTACTTTACGATCCATAACACCTTCCAAAAGATTATCCCATATCTTATCCGAATCTTCCCACTTTAGTAGTACTATTTTCTTGTTTCTACAAAAAGTGAATGTTCTTCATAATATTTGATTTTGTTACGCAATACTAGGACTTTATAATGCAAGGATGTACTTT
>JABUQX010101648.1:5000-37500 GCA_015478945.1 Trachelipus rathkii
TATATTATATATTCATTTTATATCGTATATAATATATATAAATATATTATATATATATATTATATATATATATATAATATATAATATATATATATATATATCATATATATATATAGAGTCTCTGCAAAACGTATTATGTGCATATATCAAATTTTAAAAAAAAAAAAAGGCTTAAGTTTTATTTATTTTCATAAGCCTATAGTGAAGCACAAAAAAATTATTTCCTTTTTCATATTTGTTATATGTTATTTTTTGAATATATTGAGAAATTTGGATTCGTAAATTCAAGAAATTCCAGTTACCACTTTAACATAGCATAAATTATTTTGAGGGTTGTGGTTTACTATAGACCCTATTATGGACAATACTATTATATATATCATATTCACAATGCTAATGACGCCTCATAACTACAGCAACGAATTCGTTAAAAAGAACGAAAAAATAGAAAACAGTGGGAAGAGAAGACAAGAACAGAAAATTAAATTAAAATAAGTAAGTATTAAAAAAGTTATTAATATTATATATATTATATTTATTAATAATTAATATATATAATATATATAATATTTAAAATATATATATATATTAATATATTATATAATAATACAATATTATATATATATATATTAATATAGTTATAATAATTGAATATTAATTAATATAATATATCATAATTATATATCAATTACATAATTCACATCTTTATAATAACATACACCATACCCATCCTTCTACATATCCTTACCCCAAATTAGAGAGTGAATGGTTTTAAAGTTGGCAACTTACGAAGACTGATGCATCAGAAGAAATATTCAAGAAGTACCGTGAAAAAAGAATATGACGCAAGTCAAAAAACAGAAAGCCCATAACTTACCGCTCCTTAAAGTAATACATCAATAGAGAACTCGTCGCAAGTCATGAAAATTTAACCACCTCAGAGCCTTCAACGGAGAACACGACGAATGGACCACTCATAAATGGCAATCTCGAACACAACCAATACCCCCTCACAAAACCCCTTCCATTCACTCCTATCACCTTGCCATACCACTCCAAACTCTAATTCTTTCAAACCCCATTCATATATAATATCCAAATATATACAAAATTAAATATCCAGGAGACATTACAGATCCCTGCTCACTCGCTATTAATTTTATATAATACATATCCATACTAATATTATATAATAACTTATTACTATATAATATATATAATATATATAATATATAAATATAATATATATAACTATAAATATTCATATATATATATTATATCTATATATATAATACTTGTTTAGTAACTAGCTAATAATATAAAAAATATATAGTGTGTGTGTTCTCGCTTCGTTTAAAGAAAAGGCGGAAAGATCCAAGACCTCTTAAATTTGTGCTGTAAAAAATTTTAAGATCTTATGAAAATGAAATATAAGAGAATAAAAAATAAGGAAATATAATGTAATTTTACAGAATATTTTTAGTGATGGTTGTAGCAAAAGTATTTTAAATATCAAATCTGATTGTAGGAGCCACCTCTACATCCAGCGACATACAGCCTTTAATTTTCACACGTAACAAATATATCCCATACCATAATTAAAAATTTGTTCGCATTTCCTAATGAGCCAGTGTTTATAAATTTGGTCACTGTGAGTCCTGTGACACAAGGTGATCACTTTCTAGATGAGAATATTCTCCCCCTCCCATTATACGTTTTGCAAAATGTAAATTCAGTATGTGATTAAAGATGATTGTTACCTCAACTTCTCAAAAAACGTATATGAGAGAGTGAAAAAAGAAGAATATTTATATAACTAAAAATATCTGCTCTTTCAAACAATCGGAAAATAGCTGTGAAAAAAAAAGGAGAAAGAAAGAAAAAATGTCGAGAATATTTATTGGATGATTAATTCGTTTCCATAGTCATTTTGAGCAATCGCGGACGTCGGTTTATTCAGTGTTTATCGACAACGTCATCGAAAAGAGTCTCACATAAGGACCTAAAAATATTTTATTTTATATAACACCTTTTATACAATAAGTATAAATGTCACATATACTAACAGTACAATATTTTAAGGACAAGTTAATATCTGATCTAGATTATTGTAACAAGTATAAAAATATAAAATAAAAATATTCTTCTCATATACTCTATCTTACTCTCTCATCTACTAACATCTCTATATACTAACTACTATCTACTCTATCTCTCATTACTCTCTCTTACTCGTCTCCTCTCTCATCTACTACTGAATATAATACTCTAGACTCCTCATCTCATCATTAATACTTACATACTTATCCTACTACTCTCACTAATATATTAGCTCTGTATAATCTACTTCTACTTTCACTACTTCTCTCAATATCTATAGTTCTACTCATCTACATCTACTCTACTATCTATCTCTCTCCTCTCATATCTACTCTCTATATACTCTATTATCTATACTTCATATTCTATATATATCTCGCTATCTCTCTCTATATACTTCATTAACTATTACTATCTCACTCATCTCTACTACTATCTACTCTCTCCTCTTCTCTCTCTCTCTCTCTCTCTCTAACTCTCTAACTCTCTCCACTACTCTATAGTATATCATAATATATATTAATATATATATATATACTATATATAACTATATAACATTAAGATTATAAATAATTATATAATATAAATATAAATATCATTATATAATAAATATATATTATTATAATTTATATATATAATATATATATATTATATATACTATATATATATATATATAATACTCATATAATATTAGATGAGCGAATTATTGTGATATTGAAATTCTACAATAAGTAGATACAATTTTACCTTGAGTGTCTTGTCAAGTTTCTTATAACTTTGAATTCTTTTGAAAATCATAGAAATGCTCATAAGATTTTGTCCATCGTCGCAAGTTATTTTTTTGTGTATGTTGTTCTCTACTGACAGGACAAGGTCGAGGAAACCGCTCCCGAATTTTGCAGAAATAAAACAAGCTATATTACAACTGAATAGACAGAGGGTGAATGGTGTACTAATTTCTACCGTCATTACCAATTAGGGACCGACCGGCGGTTATATTTCGGGCGAGGCCGGCTCTCATGGCAATTAGCCGGCCTGGTCGGTTAGCTAAATTAAAATTAAAGTCAAAATACACATCTCCGACCCCTAATTTCTACTAGTCTTAAAAACTTGTAGATGATAAGATAATTTATATGAATATAATTCATATAGTGAAAATTATGAATATTTAGTGAGATGTCATATCGAAAATAGAGAGTATTACACTAATTACTATTAAATACAAATATTCGAAAGAACTCTTATAGAGAAATAATAGATATGAGAATAAGTGTATAAAGTGAGTACTGAGTCTACATAAAATAATGAAATATTGATAATCGATTGAACTCATATCGTAAATCGTCGTAAATGTTAAAATAATAACTATAAAAATATTATAATCAAAAAATATATATCAAATATTTTTATATATATATAACTAAACTAAACTATTTACCTACATATTAATATATCAATGTGTATCCATTTCGATATAAAATACGATCTCTACTTTTAGCTTCCATATTTATATCTCCGAAATATGTATCTAATATATATCTATACTAGGACAGTCACTTTATCACGTAATACATTCAATAGTGCTCGAAGCGAGTCATTATGGTGGTTTCGAGACTCGATCTCATAAACCCAGGTAGCCGTTATCAACTGATGGCAATTCAAGGACTATCGCCCTAATAAGCCTCTCGACTTATATTCATCATGAAGTTCTTCTGGAAACATCCTTCTTGAACTTCATTGAACTGGATCATCTAGGGGTCCAGTTCCATGATCATTTCGACTTACCAACTCTCATGGTCTCCTCGAACTCGAAGATTGACAACTTAAGCTGACTACGAATTCCTTATTCAAACTGAAAAAAGTTTTTGGTCTTCAAACCCTTAAAGTACAATATAGTCTAGAGCCGTGTGGCGCTATAACAAACCAACTTTGACGAAATATTTCGAGCAAAGTGCTGCCTCCTCGAAGACATCCCTTCTTCTGGGATTCCTCTATTCTTCTTTTGCTTACTACTTGTCATGTCTATATTATTTCTCGTCATCGATTCTTAAAGATGCGACTCCATTCAGCACTCGTGATGGAGAGTGCCGTTAGCTACTCTCCTCGCATTGTCCTAGATATAATATCCTAGTGATTCCTCAGGTCTGTTATTATCTTCCAACTATTCCTACTTTTACTCTCAATCTCCTCAGCTGTATTCTAACTCATTCACTCTTTACGCCGAGACAGTAAAGATAGTTAAAATAATCTCAACTCTCACATAATTCTTCTACTACTATTATCAAAAATACTGCTCCCTCTTTTGCATCTAGAGCTTGCTCTCGTCTTGCTTCTTGATATTATTTCATGCCGATCTAGATGGGATTCCTTGGCGATAACCGCATACCTTGTTATAAAAGTTTACTCTTTATAAAATCAACATTTCTTTATTCTCCACTTCTAAAAACACTCCCACTTTTTTCCTTTATCTATCGACCTATATACGTCTACAGCTTTGAATAATATAAAACATTCTTGATATCACATAACAAACAAAATTGTCTGAAATACCTTCCACCATACAATGGTGCTAAGTGACTCAAAGAGCTGGGGAGTTCTCTCCAGAGGTGAGCGTCAAATATATTTTTCGTCTCAAACATTTACTCCAGTTATATAAGGGCCTCTATATTCTGTCCTATTTAGATAGATCTAACTGCTATCTCTACAATCTGAAGGGAATGGTGCTCTGCGAACCTCACACCTCTATCTTGCGAAGTGCGTTGAAGTCTAAAAGTCTATCAGAGACTGCTAAACTGTTTAGCACATATTTGTCCAAAACTCTCCAAGAATCAATCTAATACTCTGCGAACAACCTAACGCTAAAAAAAAATAACTCTTCCTTTTCTATAGGTTATACCGCTGGCAAGTGCTCCGGGAGCTGAGTGCCTCTCGCATTCCCCACTCTTGCGTCGCCCTCGTGAATCAGCAAACGGGTTGCTCAATTGCTCTTCGCATGAGTGTTGCGGAGAGTATTGAAAACCCATACTTTTTCTCGTGTACCTCTTTCTTTTCCAGCTTAATCTTCTTTTATTCTGTAGAACTCCTTGCCTCCTCTGGTTTTCCAATACTGTAATGTAATCTTCCCCTCTTTAAATGCCCGAGTCGTGCTTACTCTGAGATAATTGCGTAAGTGGAATTTTGGGTAGGGTTTCTATGTGTTATTCTTCTGCACCCTCCTCTAGAAAAGGCCAGCCGTGATTGGGATGTGACTTAAATATATATAATATTAATTATAGTATAATATGATTGAGATGTAATATAATATATAGTATAAATATTATATAATGAATAATATATATATAATATGTAATATATGTAAATAGAATATATATATAGTATCTATATATATAGTATATATATATATATATATATTAATTCACCTTCACAATTTAAAATAAATAATTTTTGAAAAAGATCTCGGAAAATATTTGATTTTCTATGAAGATATGTATGACTTGTTGAAACCAGTAGTAATAAGAATAATTTTGAACAAGAATTATATTTATTCCTTGTCCGAAATTCGGTTCAAGTTATATATTCAAAAAATTTGACGAGAGTAGTCTTGTGTCAAAAACATCGGAAAAGAGATTATAAGTTTGGCTGCATGTTTGCAATTTGAGATCAATATGTAAACTGAAAAAGACCACAAAAAATTGAAATATATAGATTAGGTATGGTTCATATATATTTTGCATCAATTATATAACAAGAGGAGTTAATGGAATTACGAAAAATATAGTTCTATGTATGATTTTGTTTGATTAACCCCTAATATTTTAGTGTAAATTTACGCTAACCCGTAAGAGAAAACCCCGAGTGTATTTCCATCGATCTATTTGGCCGGGGCGGGCCGGAGCCGGGGCGCGAAAAAATGGCCGGAGCTGTAAACGAGAGCGCGAGAGCCCCCGGGCGTTCAGCAGTGAGATATACCAGACTGCAATTTTAGAGATTATTTATTTTTAATTATTTTAGTCGTAATTTACTCGAGAGAGTATAGGTAGATGAGAGCTAGATATGTTCCCGATTTTAAAGTGTGATTTCATGTTGATAGATCGTTTTGATAGTTAAAAATATAATTTCAAGTATTTGATTATACCAATTTTAAACAATTTATATATATATATATAATATATTATATATATATATAGTATAAGACTAATATATTATATATATCTATAGGTTAAGTATATATAATATATAATAGATATATAATGTAGTAAGAGAGAGATTTTTAAATTATATAGATGAATATATATATATATAACGCTTAGATATATTATTATTATAGATATAATATATATATATCAGGGGTTAGAAGCGGACATAGAGTTGTTCAGGTGAGGCTGGACCGAGCCGGAGCTAATATCAATTTTAGGTGGAGGCGGAGCTTAAATTTTTGGGATTGAGCCATATCAGGAAAGTTTTTTAAACCACATACAACTAATATGTGTCGATGGCTAGTCGAAGCTGGAACTGTTTAATTTTAAGTGACCTCCCGAGCCGGGTTGTGCAATTTCAAACTCGGTGAATGCTCGGAGTTACGAATGTCGAGACCTCGGGAGATGAACGCAGAGTAAAATAACCATGCTTCTAACTTTCTGTAGCCCTTGAAAATATTAGTATAGTAATAAAGTCAGTCAGATAGCTAGCAAGTAAACTCACACTCACTGCCTCACTGATTATCTAGTATGCCTAAAATGAAAGATATATACTAGATAGCTATATAATATACATTAGCTCTATCTTACGAGATATATAATACTTTAATATCACCCTAGCAGTACATAAGATCATACAATTCCTATAATATAGTTAAAATATAATATCCATCATAATAACAGTATAGTAGAGTTTAAATGCACAAGACTAATAATTGGTTCCGCTAGATGTATAGCATGATATAGAATGAAAACTAATGTAATAAATCGAAGAGAGAAAGATAAATGCTATACAGTAGAGAATAGTAAAGATTCTTAAAATAAAGTCAATAGCTAAATTACATAAAAATAATTATAATCTCTATCATAGTGAAAATACTAAAAGACTAAAAGTATAATAGTAGTATTAGCACATACCTAATATTCATAATTTAAGACAATTATACACAGTCACTACATCACTTGACAATTTACATGCACACATTAGAGAAATACAAAAATAAACAAACAAATAAACTTTTAATAATATAAATATAACATATAAATATATATATGATTAGATATACGTGAAGTAGTAATTGATATAAGCGATATTAGGAGTACAGAAGGTCTACATAAAAACAGGTACCGCCTTTATACAATAAGAAAACTCGATAATTACGGATATCTTTTTAAACGAAAATGAGCTGATGTATCATTAATGTATATCTGTTTATTCATATTTTTATTTCCTGATTCTAAGATAATAATAAAACGATAATGACGCTTCTATGATAATATAATATATGATATAACGAACTCGAGGTTTACAGACCAAAAGTGATAATAAAAATTGGCGTCAACATTACTATATACCTTCGATATTCATATACTTACAGCCATTATTTATGTATCCTTAAACTGTTGTATTTTATGCATGCAATTCCTAGTTCAATCAGCATCTTAGAAGGAGATGAGTGTAGAAAAGGGCGAGTTCTCAAACTACCCTAGCAAGGGGCTCTTCAACTCCTTAAGCCTTGCAGCCACACGAACAACCATCTTTTTTTGATATGTTCCAATCTGTATCAATAATGATCTAAAAAAGTAATTGGTTCAATAAACTTATTTTAACTTATTATCAGATTCCAAAGAATATTTATTTATTTATTTCGAAAAAAATTATGGGAGTTATATAAATTTATAATAATTAAATATATATTAAAATAAATTTTATATTTATTGATAGTAGTCTTAGCGCTCTAAGCGTTTCGATGGTTTCTCTCATTCATGACTCCTCTTTTATTTAAGATATCGACAATTTTAATTAGTTTCATTTCATTCTCCTGATTCATATATATATTAATAATTTAATTATTGATAATTATATAAGTTAATATTAATATAATATAATATATATTATATTTTAATATAAATAATAATTATATATTAATTAATTATATATAATATAATATATATAATATAATATATTAATATAATATATATATATATATATATAATTATATATTATTAAATATATATATTAATATATATATATATTTAATAATATAATATATAATATTAATTAATATATATAATATATTATTCAATAAATATAAATACCCTAAATATCACTACAACTAACGGATATGCGCAAACTCGGGCCGCACCCTCCTAATCACTCAAAAGAGTCTATAGCAGCTTCACTCTCAAAATCACACTAGCAAGATAACATCTCCTTTAACATAATCTGTTCCCTTCAAGATTGAAACTTTTAAAGCTTATCGTCAGCTTACCTTTGTACTTATTCACGTCCTAATTATTTTTTCTGTCTAGACCGTCAGATCCATTAGTTACTTTACAACAACATTTCATTTATGACCGTTAATCGTATTTTATCAATCTGTGCTCTTACGTCAGGTAAGGAAAATAGCTGCATCAGTTTTGAGTAGAATTCTAATGCATAGTTGTGAATTCAATTTTTGGAACACTGAAAGTAATTAAAATATCTCTACTCTAATTAGAATTTCAAAAAAGAACATTGAGCAGTTTAATCAACTTCTAGAAGCTATTGACTTTTTAGTCTAAAAACTAATAATTTTTGCAAAATCACATGTTGTGATGCCGCGTTTTCTCGATCGGCGGAGATTATTTTGATACTAACACCGCCGAATGGTATCTCAAACAAAATAACTATATAAAAATATCACACAAACAATTTTTAATATCTACAACATCTATGTACAAATACAATGAAAGCAAAGATAAATCCGTCGATCTTATTGATGTATCTACTGAAAATGCCGATACAAAGACCAAGAGGCAAAGAAGAAAAGTAAATATTAACAAGCTTGATATTTTCTTAGAGTTTTGAAGGAAGAGTATTCTAACTATCCGCTCTATCAATTCAAACGGACCTACCCATCAGGTGAGCACGATACTTAATATCTTAGTACTCAAGATGTTATCTCATTTTGATTTACATCTTGAATCCTGTAACTATAGTACAGTTATAGTGAAAAGCACAATAGTGACATTTATTCCTGTATTATTTACTTATTTTTATCTTAGTATATAATTAATAGGGCATGAGGAATGACTTCGCTCCTTGCATTCACAGCATTCTCCAAACCTTGTTATACACGGAGAACATAATAGATTAAGAATAAATTTACACACATCGTCATGTTCCTTAGTTTCAACCACCCCATTCCCCTCCGGTTAATTCGCATAAGCACAAAGAATAACAAGTGTCGGTGTCGTTTCTTAGCACCCAATTGTGCGTTCCACTGAAAAACGTCAGGAATAAGAAATGGCGACGTCCTGATCCGCGTACATCAGTAAATTTGTAAAAAGTGAAAACGTAAGCATTCAGAGCTCTAATCCTAAAATAAAATTTGTACCATGAAACTAGCGAGTACGTATAACGATTCTCAAAGTCAGGAATTCTATTTTTAATCTATAAAAAGGAATAGAAAAAACTAATTAAACAAAAAAAACAACAAACCATAATTTACGTATTTGCTTGTCATTTTTATTGACAATTTTATATTAAATATAAGCTTCTACCTACACGCAAGCAACTTCTCTTAACCAATAAAGAAATAATAAAAAATAGCGAATTATAATTTTTATACTATCTATAAAGGCAGACCTCATGTCTCTATGATCATAAGTTTGATGTCCTCTCAGGAATTTTATATTATTAATATCAAGAGTCGATACGCTTACTCAACACGTCCCCTATAGTGAAGACGGATTTTTTGAGTAACTGCCATTTATATTATTTATAATTATTATGATTAGGCAAGTTAATGTTCCTGATATTCAAAACTATTTTCCCGCGACATTTAATTTGCCACTTATTGCACTTCGTAGAAGAAATCAAATTGAAAATGTTTTCAACTTCACGTTCTAACCTTGTGGCAGCCCGTTTGAATTAAGGAATGTTACTTCTATTACAACATAGCTAAGTGCGGCTTATTAGAGCAGGTCACCATAATTCAATGTTCATACGTCCCAACTGATTCGATAAACGATCATAGTCAGCATTTAGCTATTTTGATTCATTTATTGTTACTATATATGAAAAAACATTACTTTCTTTTTTATTTATTCTTCAAAGAATAAAATTTCGACCAAATCGAATCAGGGGGAAACATGCTTGATCGACGTTTTTCGCTAGCATCCAGGAACTCTACAGAACACATGATTACCAAATAAAGTCATTGTTACTCACACAAAAAGATAAACCTCGAGCGGCCATACTCAAAGCGCGCAATGATACGACATTTGTGCCTAGAGAAGATTTATGGCGAATCAAAACAGGAACTGTGACTAATCCAACTGAAAAGCAAAGTTTTCCTTCGTGTTTGCCTTTTTATTCAAGAATTCGACTTTTTTTTGAAGGCCTTCATGATTTGGAATAAAAATAAAAAAAGTTTGGATTTTTGAACAAGCTACAAAATGAGCAATAAAACACGAGTAAAACGTCGATCCTAAAATTTCGGTCAACTCATTTCCCGAGTTTTTTCCACGTTTTCCTCTCTTATTATTCTCTGTAGAGGTAAGAGATGAAAATAATATTAAATACGGCCGTTAAAGCGTTTTGTGTCAAATGATTATTACCTTCATATTATACACTTTCTGCATTGTTGCATCTCGGATAAATTTACAAAAAATATAGCGAAACGCAAATCTCAAATAGCTACATTATATATTCTTAACCGTTCGAGATAGACACATTATTTAGATCGCATAAAATAATCAGATAAAATAAACTTCATACGTATTATAAGTTCTTATATATTATAATCATATTATAATAATCATCGAAATAATAACAATACACACACATACACCACACACACACACACACAACACTCACACACACCACACACCCACACTAACACACACACACACCTAACACACACACACACAATCACACACACAAACAATCACTACATACAATACAATAACACCATCAATACAACATACAACATAACACCACAACCGACACACACAACATCACACTAAACACAACAACACACTCAGCACACACACACAAACCACACACACAATAGTTAATATATATATAATATATCATATATATATATATATATATAATATATCTAATTATATTATATATTATATATATATATATAGTTAATATAAATTATATATATATATATAAATATATTAATAATTAATATATTAATTATAATATATAATAGAGACTGAAAGATTGTGTATAGCCATATTAGGTTTATAATACGCATACCAGATAAATAAATAATAAAATACACTAATTATATATATATATAATTTGTAAACATAAGTATAATAATTAATTTACCCTCTTAGAGTTATTATATAATTATTTAAAGTAAGAAAATATATATCACTATATCTATGTGAAATCTATGAATTTAGATTAATATAATATAATAGAGCATCATATAACGAACTTTACATTTATTACGTAACCATGGTAGTATATAATAATTATCTACTGTAAATTTTAACTTATGCTTATCACGAATCAATAATATTTAAGTATTATTTATTTTATTATTTTTTATTTATTATTATTATTTTTAGATAATAATAGCCTTAATATAAAAAGTATGTATCTTAATAGATAAATATCTTAGTCTGATAAACCACGTTCTAAATGGGTGATATGGGCAGCTGTGTGGTCCGATTAAAATCATAGAATATGAACTATAATAATATACTTTAATTAAAAATAAACGTGGACAATTTTAAGACCCCATATTTTTTTTAAGTGTTGCCCCCTTAAAAAAAAAAAAAAAAAAAAAAAAAAAAAAAAAATAAAAAAAAAAAAAAAAAAAGACAAAATAAAAAAAAAAAAAAAAAAAAAAATTAAATTAAAAATAATTAATTTTATCTACTTTTGAGTAATAAAGTTCATATATTTTAAACACTACGACCGCTCAAGGGTAATAATGGCCGGAGTTACAATACCAGATATTTAAAAAAAAAAAAAAAAAAACAAAAATAAAAAAAAAAAAATACTTATAATAATATTGTTCATAGTGAAAACAGCAATATAGTTATCATAACAGGAATATCTCGAAGTGGTTGAAAAAATAAGTGTCTTGACTATATAATCAAAAGTAATCAAAGTGTGCAGTACCAAGATTCCTCTACTTAAAAAAATTAAACTAAGAAAAAATTGACCATGTTACAATAAATAATTGTTTATTTATTCTGTATGCACATAACCTATATATATATATTATCATTATATATAATATATATATATATATAGTTATTTATATATATTATATATGATATTATATATATATATTATATATATAAATTATATAATATATTATATAGATAATATATATATATATAATATCTATAGTATCATATGATATATATATAATATATATATATATATATATATTATATTAATATATGAATATTGATATATAATATAGTATATATATTATATATATATATATTATTATATAATATATATTTTAACCGGAACCAACTCGAATAGTCGGAAACATTTGGGAAACGTTACGCTTTATAATTCATTATTTTAAAGACAGAAACAAGCAAGGCACCGTCCCCTATTAACAAACAAACAAAATTCTATGATGTTTACTTTATGGCAATCAATATTCCAAATAAAGGACCTCGCCTACATTGAGAATCATAAAGCAACAAGCGAAACTCGGTTGAGTTCTGTAGTTTTCCCTTAAAACCTTGCCAAATTGTTTGCCCGCGCGATACGCCGAATAGGTGCGGGAAGTTGCCGGGGCCAAGCGCAAGGCACAAACATTAGGCCCGAGGGCCGAGGGCGATTTGGGAAAGTCAAGTAAAAAGAGTAAGCACGAACGAGCAAAGGCAGTAACATAAAGAGAGGGGCGGCAGGGGGGGACACGGGGAGCAGAGGGAAGGCATCAAGCCGCAGGGCGGTGGGCGGAACAGGAGAGAAAAGGCGGCAAAGAGGGAGGGGGGAGAAGACCGAAGGTGGAAGGAGGGGAAAGAGGACACGAAAAAGGGAAGTATATATTCTTCAGGAGGGCCGAACAGAAAGGAATAAGAAAAAGGCAAAAAAGAGAGGGAAGAGATAGGGTCGGGGGGGGGGGAGAGAAGGGAGGGGGGGGGGAAAAGAAAGCAAAACAGGGAGGGGGGGAATGGGGGGGGGGTTGGAGGGTGGGGGGGGGGGAGTAGAAATAGGGGAAATAGGAACGGGGTAACACGAGCATGTCTAAGAACAACGCAACTCCGTAGCGTGTTTTGTTGCGTGGTGATTGGTGCGAAGGACTGGAAATGAGAGATTCTGTCAGCCTGCCCTCGGGCTGAGTTCTTTGTTCTGTGGGGTTAGGGTGTGTGGATGGTGTTGGACAATGAATTGTTGAGAGGTTGGGCGGAGTTATTATATTATATAATCGTTTTGATTTTTTTCTACTGAGACGTCTGTTATATTTAGTGTTGGTTTCTTCGAACATACTCCGCCGCACTTGTCTCCGTTTTTTTAATCTTTTTTGATTTAGTTGTTCGGAGGAATGGGGAGGGGGGTGTTGTGTCGGGGCTTTGGTGACGGAGTGTGGGGGGGGGCTCGTTTTTACGTATCAATCTCATGGGATAATGCTGCAAGAAATGCAACGAAGAGCAAGTCTTTCCCAGGATATTATTCATCGACAGAACAAGCACATTGCTTAGCCGGGTAGGTTAATTGATGATTATAAATCATTGTTGTAGCTAGTATTGTAATAAATGTGGGTGGTATGGGTTGTTCTTCTGCGAAAGAGAGACCGCCAAACTCAAATGGTTGTGTCTGCGAGGTCCGGGGACTGTTATGTTTTTGGTATCCTTTCTATTTATAGACAAATTGTGGTTTGTTACAATTGCGTACTGAAGTGGGTGGTGTTGTGGTGGTGTAGTGAGCTGAATCAATGTGAAGGAGAACATGCGAAGATGGGCTGGGTACACAATATCCCTGATATAGGAAGGTATGGTATGGTCCGCTTGTTGTGGTTTAGTGGTGCATTGGTTTACGGAGGCTTGAAAGTACTTTTTACGCGTGAAATGACTAATGGGAGATGATATACAAGATTAAGAATTTCTGTCTAATATTCTACTGGGGATGTATTGATGCTTCTGTATCAATGTACGCCGATTTTTGTTGTTGTTTTGTGGAAGGCTTTCAGTGTCTTGTGGGAGTTGCACATAATTTTGTGGATAGACATTTTTTAGACTAATCTTCGATTTGGATTGTGGTTGTGGTGCCGAGGCCGTGTGCGTTGCATTTTTTATTAGTAGGTGAGTATATATATATATATGCTTATTTTTATGTATTATTAGGCCAGGAGTATTATATAGTAGAGTATAATTATGGTATATAATATATTGTATAATTTTATGAGTGAGTATTATTATATATATTTATTAGTATATGATTAATTGTATGTTAGTATATTAAAATATGTTAATATATATTATTATATTTATATTATAAAAATGGATAAGATCTGAAAATAAGGGTTGTCGCATCTAAGGGTTGATGTTAGATTATTTTTTTTTTCGCTAATTCATTATATTAGTACTGACTTTTTAGTTTTCTGTTGATGTTTCCCTCATCCATGTTAAATATTTTTTAAATAAATTATTTTATAAAATTACAGTGTTGTGGTGGTTTTAATATGTACGCCATATTTTCCTTTTGTTGTCTGTCTCGCTTTTCAAGAGCAAGCATTCTTACTCTTGATATAAAAAGAAAAAATAAAAAGTAATAGAAGGAAAAAGATAAAGATGAAGACATTCATTCTTTCGACGGAGATCCGGAAAATTCTCGGTTTCTCCCTGTAAATAAGACGCCTTGTTTTGAATTCTCCCACCTCGCGCTACAATCTCCCTCTAACTTTCTAGTCTATGTTTAGTTGTTTTTGAATTTGTTTATTTATTGTTATTCTTAAGGTCTTAGCATTTATCTTTTCAGTGTAATAATAGTCTAATGTCTAGAGTCAGTTTATCGTATTGTAGACGCTATTTCTATGCTTTGTTCTTTGTTCACTTGGATTAATCTTCATGTATTGTATCTTCCCTATTGCGGCTTTTCACATCTTCATTCTCTTTGATGTGGCCTTTTCTCGTCTCGTTTTGCTCATTGTTCAGCACGAACGCACCTTGTGGCGGAACCAATTTAGCTTGCATAACTGCCTTTCGTTTGTGTGTACTAATTGATGTGGTCTATTCGGGTAGGTTTAGTTCTCTGGAAGGATAAGCAAGAAAAATTAAATGGCCTCATTTGGCATCGACTCCTGGAGTCCGGCAGGCTGGAACTTCTTCCGCATCGCTCGCTTGTTCCTATAGTAACAAAAGAATCAATTATTACAGGATATTACACGTAATCTCAATAAGAAAAAAAAACAGATCAAAAAAAGAGCAAAAAACAAAATCACGCTCCTCTCTCTCCTCCTCTCTCTCTCTCTCTCTCTCTCTCTCGTCTCTAACCTCTCTCTCTCTCTGCATCTTCCTCTCTCTCCTCTCCTCTCTCTCTCTTCTCTCTTATTCTCTCTTTCTCTCAATCTCTTCTCTCTCCTCCTCTCCTTCTCTCTCTCTCTCTCTTCTCTCTCTGCTTTGTCTCTCTCTCCGTCTCTCTCTTCTCTCTCTCCTCTCTTCTCCTCCTCTCTATATAAATTATATATTATAATATATGTATATATATATAGTATTTATAATTATATATATATATATATATAATAATACATATATATATATTATATATTATATACTACATATACATTTCATATTGCGGGCAATGACGCAGATTGTTGCTGTTGTGCTAAATCGGTTGGTTATGCGCTCTGGATCTTTGGGACATTGCTGATCTTATTATCACCCGAAAATTCTTCACATGTAAAAATCGATTACAGTATTAAATAGTGTAAAGCATTTGAAATGAATGTACGCATTAATAAAATAAACGGATATTATATTTTTAAACTATTATATTTATATATATATTAATCTTATTAATTTAAAATTGCTTATCATTTATTAAACGTACTCTTACTGTCACTTCTTAATATATTTATCAGAGTTTAAAATACAGCACATACTTAAGGTCTTAGAAACCTTTCGAATTACAAGAAAATGAAGTTTTATAAAAAATCGTATTGTAACAATTACAATGCGTAAACAGAAAATTGAAGGTTTTCAAGAACGCTATTGTGAATTCCTTTTTCGGTTTTGCTTACAATTAATAATTCCTTTGAAGTTACGTAATCGTTCTTTTCAATTGGAAAGTGTTGGGTAAGGCGTCAAATCGCTGTTCCTTGCGTTCATTCAGAGTGGCCTTTTTTGTATTTTTCTTTCATATTGTATAGATGAGGTGTTCTTTGAGAAGAATATTATGATACTCCTTTGTTTGAAAGACTCCTATTGGGATACTTCAGGTGTTTTTTTTAAAGAAGAAAGGATATCGTTCGGCGTCGGAATATCCCATGATATAGGAAGGAATTGTTATAAAAATTTCATCACTCCAACGTCAAATTTTAGTAGTGTTTTTGAACATACTACGTTTCGATTCGAGGAACTTTCAATATCATTTTTCACACACCTTTCCATAACTCTTTCTATTCATCCGTTGAAGATGAATAGTGCAGAAATGTATCTATGCTCTCCTATACATTCTTTTTCATTTGAGAGATTCAATTAGTTTCAACATGCACAATAAGATTAGCGGGATACGGATGTAGTATGGAAGTGGTCAAATCCCATTCTGAGTTTCAAGGTAAGCCCTCTGTTTAGGTTAAAACTTCTTCATCACACACAGAAACAGCAAATCCAAACTTCCTACAATAGATTATACCAATTATTTTCGAATTTACCTTGGTAAATTGGCATACATGGGTTTTCTTCCTAATTTGATAGTTACTTAGTATATATAATATTATATATATATATTATATATATATAGTATAATATATATAGATTATAATAATATTATATTATATTATAAATATATAATATCATTATTATATATTAATATATGTAGAGAGAGATAGAGATGGAGAGAAGAAGAGAATGAGAGAGAGAGAGGATGAGAGAGGAGAAGAGAGAGGAGAAGAGAAGAGAGAGACAGGATAGAGAGAGAGAGAGGAGATGAAGAGAGAGACGAGAAGAAGAGAGAGAGAGAGAGAGAGAGAGAGAGAGAGTAGAAGAGAGAGAAGCAGATGTAGAAGAGAGACCGAGAGAGACGGAGACGAGAGAGAGGAAGAACGAGAGGAGAGAGAGAGGAGAGAGAGAGAGAGAAAGAGAGAGAGAGGAGAGAAAGAGAAGAGAGAGAGAGAGAGAAGGAGAGAAAGATTTTATTTTTATAGTATTAAAATACGTTTTAAAAACAGTATTTTATTTTATTGTTTAATTTTGGTTTAAAGTTTTATTTCTGGTGCAGAATTTAGATGGAAGAGGAGGCCATAAGAAAGACTCGACCCAATATTTCCAAAGTCTGAAATAAAGATTAAAAATTCCTGTCGAGATAGAAAAATTAAAAGAACAAAGTGTAATTATTCCTGGATACTCCGATCTATGTCAATAATAAAGGATCCATTTAGGAATAAAAAAAAATTTACCTCCTGGATTCATGTATTGAAATCACACATCATGTCTTGATAAATGTGGTATTAAAATGAAAAATCAGCTCGATGAGAGTAAACGGAAAAAAGGTAGGAGTTATCAAAAAAAAAAAAATACTATTGAAAGTTTTTTTCAACTCTCTCTCTCTCTCTCTCTCTCGCTCTCTCTCTCTCCTCTCTCTTCTCTCTCTCTCTTCTCTCTTCTCTCTCTCTGCTCTCTCTCTCTCTCTCTCTCCTCTCTCTCTCTTCTCTCGCTCTCTTTCTCTAACGTGTATAATCATATATATATAAATTATAATATATAATATAATTTATATTATAATATAGTATATAAATATAAATAATATATCTTATATATAGTATATTATATATATTAGTATATTAATATAATATATATAATATATAGATAATAATATAAATAATGGGAGTCGGCTTTTCTCTTTTAAATGTTTATTTAGTGAATTCATGCAGCAAAGCCAAATCATGATATTATTTAGCTTGGATAAAAAGCCTCCTTTTTGTACCAGAATGTTATTTGTTTCGATTCTTTTCAGTCTTCTGTTATTATTGTATTTATTTATTATCTATTTATTTAACTATTTAGTTATTTATTTTAGCCTTAATGATTTCAAAATATAAAATATTTTAAAATGTTATTTAATTAATGTGGAAAAGAAATTAACAATTGGCCTTAATTTATCTTTTCAGACTTTCAATTCTAATACAACCTCCTGATCAATAAAACATACCTATTTGTTAAGTATATACTTATATATAATATATTATATATTATATTATATATAATACTATAATATACTATAATATATATACTTATATTATATATACTATTATATAATAATACTAATATATATATTATATAGTAATATAATATATTATTCTAACACTTATTATTATTTTTTTTTCTGTCTTGTTCTCTCCTTCTTCTTCTTCTTCTTTCTATTTTCTTCTTCATTTTAACAGCAAAAATTCAGTTGCTGTATTATGAAGGAGTCATTAGCATGGATTTGATCCCCCAGTCCTCGACGCTAACGCGTAGTTATTTCTTATTTCAGCTGAGCCATGATTGCTTTCTGTCATTAGGGCACATAATTGGCCTATGTATATATATGAATTATTCATTTCCTACTTGTGACTAATATATGTCATGTGTGTGGGTGTGTGAGCTGATGAGTGTCATTTAAATTTTTTATTACTATTATTTCACTTATTATTATCTTAAATATTATATTTTTGATTGTTAGAACATTGAAAGCCGTTGAAACCCGGCACAAGGCTTTATTATGAGTCTTAAATTGCACAGATTTATCGAAATCTTTCGCAGTCTTTCAAGTAGGAAGTTTCGAAATTTCCAAACTTTTTTTCATCAAATTCTCAGACATTTATACTATCGTACCAAATATCTGACATATATTATATGATGATATATATAATATATTATATATATATATGTAATATATATATATAAGTATATATATATTATAATATTATATTATTATATATATAATATATATATAGTTAGTATATATATTATTAGTATAATAATATATAATATATTATATTTTGTGTGTGGTAAAGGTGTCAGTTAGTATGGATTAAATTGTACATAGATGATATTCAAAATATTTTTATCAACTTCTTCTTTTACAGGGTTCTGTTATTAGAACTATGCAATTTATTCTGCAGCACAAACGTACTGCACTTGAATTATGTAATTTTTGATTTTTCATTTCATAGCTCTTAACTCAATTGGCAATTAAAATAAACGTTCAAAAAAAAAGTAAAATTATTTGAATTTGATTATAATACGAGAATAAACGTAGCTACGCCAAAATCTGGACTCTAGATATAATATATTAAAAATTACCTTTTTATTTTATTCTGTGATGGAATTCTTCCTTGAAATTGTCATCTAATGCATGTGCGCTCATTTTTTAAAACTCTTCAAAGAGTTTGACTCCACGCTCAGCTATGTCATTTACAACTTTGAGGTTTTTGAACGGGGCGTCGCTAACTGCTCAAGATCGAGAAATAAAAGCAGTTTCCTCGGTTTGAAAACTTTATTTTGAAATCTCATTCAACCTCCAATGAATAACCTTTAGAGTCAAAACTCTCCTTTACTTCTAATGAAAGCTATTAAAAAAGCTATTACAAATAAGTTTAAATAATAATATTTTCAGTTTTATTAATATATATTGTATTATCCTTGCTTAAAATTAATGTAGAGTCCGAAATAAAATACAAATCAAGTAGATTTAAGCTTATCGAATTTAAAAACAGAGAAAAAACAAAAGATCACCCAATAAAAAATATTAAAGAAAACCAAAATCAATTGAGGTTATAAAAAGCGTGTTTATATATAGTAATATAAATATATAATATATATATCTATATTATTATATATATATTATAGTAATATATAAATATATATATAATATATATAGTATATATATATAATATATTATATAATATATATATTAGAATATAATATAACTATATAATGGTGTGAGTGTTTGTGATAAAATAAAAGTCGACATGTCCAATTACAGTTATTGAAAGTAATTGAAGTATTGCATTCTAAGTTCACCATAAGAAAACATGAAAGAAAATGCACATAATGATAAAGTCTGAATGTCAGGATGTTAGATGTGATATTAAAAGGATAGAATGCGTGGTGCAGTTATATTGAATGAAGGACTGAGTTTAAGACATTCTGCAGAACAACCACGTTACTCTGCCCACAATTAGAAATGCGGAAAAAAAATCACAAGCTATTTGTTTTAAACTTTACTAATCTTAACAATCTCTAATGCTCGTTTTGTAGTTCTCGTTCAAATAAAGAGTAAGTAATTGGTAAGGTAGAGTCATTCGCGTAAGTGTGTATAGTGGCTGAAATGTCCGGTAAATAATCAGTTAGGAACAGTCTGTTATGAAACAAGAGTAGGTAAGGAAGTGTCTGAACAGATACCTCAAGGAACCACTACTAATATAATGGCGTAATGGATGTCCCTGTACAACAACCGAAAAGAAACCAGATGAAAAAGTTGCAAGAAGAAATGCCAATTATACGATTTGAGGAACTTTGGGCATATGCAAATTAGATTATCTACTTATAAATCGTTCCGTGCTGAACCTTATTAGTATATAATATATATTATATTAATATTATATATTAATATATATATTATATATATATATATATATATTAAGTATTATAGTAAATATATAAATATATATATAATATAATATTATATATTATATATATAATATATATGTATATTATATATATATAATAGATATTATATATATATATATTATAATATTATAATATATATTAATATATATTATAATAATATATATAGATATATATAAGTTATATATATATATACAGTATATATATATATATACTATATAAATAGTATATACTATATATAATTATATATATATATATATTATATCATAAATAATATATATAGTTATTTATTATGTATATATATATATATATATATTATATAAATATTATAATAATATACTATACGTAATATAATAGCAGGTATAATATATATACTATATATAGATTTATAATATATATATATATATAATATATAGTATATAATATATATATATAAAATATAATATATATATATATATACGAGCCGCTCCAACAGAGAGCACTACGAGCAGATCGCCTTAGCAGCGCTTATCCAGTCGATAAGAAAGTGGGCTAGAGCAGAGAATGTGAGAGCTCATTCTCTATTAACTCTAGCTTCGTCCCACTCAGACATTAATATAAGACATATAGCGTGCCTTTGCTTAATGAGAAAAGTTCTGCAATCCACCCCCCCCCCCCGCCCTCCCCCCCCCCCCCCCCTCGATACGCCACTGTATATATACGATTGGCGTTAGGCTCCAGCTACCCAAAGACCTTTCTCGACCAGGACCGACTGACAGGAACGCAAGTGTTTCCTGGAGATGAAGAAGGTTAATATTAGTATATATATATTATTTATATATATATTAATAATATATATATATATATATATATTATATAGTATATATAATATTATGTATATATATTTATATATATATATATATATATATATATTTATAATGTGAAAAACCACTTAAAAAATATTTAATTAGAAATATTATATTTGTATTTGATTTTAGAATCAAATAATTAAAATGGATGTTTGTTTAATAGAAAACGAAAAGATTCAGAATATTAATAATAATAATAATAATAATAATAATATATAATAATAATAATAATAATAATAATAATAATAATAATAATAATATATAAATATAATTAATTATTTAATTATTATTTTATTTTAATTTTTATTATTCCTACGTTTTAATTATTATTATTTATTTATTATTATTATTATTATTATTATTATTATTATTATTATTATTATTATTATTATTATTATTATTATTATTATTATTATTATTATTATTATTATATTATTATTATAATTATTTATTATTATATTATTATGGTAATTTATTAGGATGATCTATTTCTATTATTATTATTATTATTCATTATATATTATATATATATTTTATATTATTATTATTACGTAATTAATTATTAAAAGATAAAGTCTCTTAAAAGTTTAAGAATTTACTTCCACTTACGTTAATAAACAAAATCTCTTAAAACAGATTTTTTTTTCCTACCAATAAGGTGGTGAAATGTTGTTATAAGCTAATAAGTCCTCCTCTCCTCTCGGTTTCTAAGGACAGATTTTATTAAACTCTTATTATTTTATTGAATGATAATTTGACAAAGTTAGAATTAGATACAGAAGACCTTAATGGTTTCAAGTATATAGGGGTTAATATACATGAGTATGAAAAACAGCACTCTGTGAGTGTTGGAATTTGTTAAGTATTTCCTTCAATCAAATGGAGTCTACGCGCAAAAAACTATAAAAATTTGTAAAAAAAATATTTGACAATAATTATAAGAAACGCTTCAATAATGAAACGGCTTAACTGTTTTAATGCCTCTTCTATCGACCATTTTATTTTCTTTCTAGTAAAACTTATTCAACAATTTCATATAGTTTCATTGAAAATCGGCTGTTCAAAATAAAGTTGAATAATTTTTTTTATTCTTCATCACTAGACAAATGTTATAAAATGAAATTTGGAGCCTTTTTATTTCACATATTAGAATTTTGAAAAGTACCGTTTTACTACGAAAGTTAAAAAAACGTTCCTTCTAGGCGACTTTGTATGAACTACATATATATATATATATAGGTATATATATATATAATATATATATAATATATATATATATGATATATATATACATATATATATATATATATATATATATATATAATAATAATATATATATATATAATATGTATTATTATATAGATATATATATATATATTTTTTAAATATATATATATAAATATATTATATATATATAAATATAATATATATATTATATAATGATTGCGAAGTTTTAAATAAATAGAAAAAAAGGAAAAAAGGAAAATTTTGAGTTTTTGGCTGAGGTTGGAAAGGGCTTCTTTTTACGTTCTTAAAAATCGATGCCTTTTCTCTTTTTCTGAAAAGAAACATGTAAATTTTCACGCAAACAAATGTTTTATAAATAATCGGCATCTTCCAAACCAAAATAAATTTTGATATGACGATGGCTTTCTTCCTCTTCACTATATAAATATATTTTATATATATAAAACATATTATATAGATCTATAGTTTAATATATATAATATTATACTATATATATTATATATATATATATATATATAATATATATTATATATTATATTTCTAATATATTTCTCCTACTGCTTTCTTTTCCGACTTGTACACCCCCATTACGCCCATCTTGGGCAAAAGCAGGAAGGTGAGAAAGAAAGAAAATAATAATTAATATGTATATATATATATAATATATATAAATAGTATATATTATATATATATATATAATATATATATATATATATATATATATATATAATATATATAATATATATAATATATATATATATATATATATATATATAAATAGGTTATATACCAACAATTACTTTTGGTCGGACGAAAACTTTGTGAAAGGAATTGTGCCCAGTTTTAATGAAGAAGTTTAGGATCGCTATTGGAAGCAAGTACTAATCCAATGAAAAATTTGTATTTTCAAGGTTTCTCAACCTACTAACCTACTTGGGCTTGCTATCTCTTTTTCTGTTAAATGAGACAGAGAATGCTTTAGCCCATCACCCGCCCCCCCCTCGCTTTTCCTATAGTAAACATCTAAAAGCTTTAAAAAGTCGATGACTCTCTGGTTAACAATAGCTTATCGCTTGCAATCGTTGCCCCTGGTATCTGCTTAAAACCTAAATGAAATGAAATAAGACGACTCCTTGGAGCTTTTGTACATGTACTTATTTCTTAAAAAACTTATGAATATTACTAAATATATAAGTCTATTTATCTATATATATACTTATATATAACTATATATATATATATATATATATATATAGTATATATATATATATATATATTATATATATAATATAATATATATATATATATATATCAGTTGCGTATACAAGAAATTTTTTTCGGGGGGGCCAAAGACAAAAATCGTTTCTTGTATATATATATATATATATATATATTATAATATATAGAACCATATTAGTATATATATAATATATATACTATTATAAATTATTAGTATATTTAGCCTAAATTTCTAGATATTAGCCTATGGATATGATTAATATTTCAAATTAAATTTGCAAAAGGTTGTCAAAGAAATTACTGTGTTTGTAAAGCCAACTCTTAGTAATCAAATTCAGCTTAAAAATTAGCTTATTCCAATATGTAAACATGTTTTTCAACTGGTATAGATGAAGCCTTAAGAGAAGAGCAAAAGTCCAAAATAAAATTAGCAGAAATAAATCAAAAGGATGCTTCGATTAAAATTTATATTTGATAATGAAAATGGAAGAATTTATTAATGATTTTTATCATAGTGACTTGTCTAGTTAAGTTAAATATCACTTTACAAGTAAGGTAGTGTTAAGTAATTCGAAATAACTAAAATTTCAAATTAAATTCATTCATTCGATGTATTTAGAGGAGGGCAACTCAATAAGTCTTTCATCTCCAATAGATATTCTCAAGTAGGTTTCAGAATCTTAATGTAGAAAAAGCTTTGTTCTACTAACAAATTAAACACGCGGTTATTATTCAAGTCTTCAACAAAATGTAAATCATTGGAAAATTCTTAATTGAGTAAGAAACTAGTCCTTCTATGCGGTTTTGGGCACCCTTGCGTGATGCCATTTCACTTCAAAAATCCAATTATCATGCTTTTTACTAATTTCTTTGACAGCTTTCGAGATTTTTCCTCTGAATAAAAATTTACACAATCTTCTTATCTTCTCGTTATGGGACATTACACCCGTTCGGTATGACAAATTTAAAGGGAGAAATTAAAAGCTTATCTCACAATATTAACATCTCAAAATATTAAATCATCCAAAAATGGTATAAAAAATTGATGTGCGATAATAAGTATGTGGGTCGACAGTAGGAATGTTGGGTCTGTATTTTGAATTGTCAATTTTAGTTAAGCAATTCATATAACTCATTTCAGAATTCAATGCGCTACACATCTCTTCATATTACACATTGTTGCATTTTCTCTATGTTTCAAGTTAGTTTTAAATAATGACTTACGAGATTTTGTCCTGATAATCACGAATTAATATAAAATTAAATATAACTTCGCACTCTTTATGTTTTAAACGGATATGATACTTAAAAATTTTTAGGTCTAGAAAATTTCGAAGGGGGCTGCCCCCCTATCGGCCCCCCTAAATACGCCCAACTGGTATATATATATATATATATAATAGATAATATATATATATTATATATATATATATATATATATATATATAATAATATACTATATATATATAATATATATTATATTATATATATATATATATTATATATATATTTATAATTGATCATTCCGACATCTATCTAATTGTCGAAAAGAAGCAATGGATCAAACCATGCCCGTGTAATATGCACTCCTAAGTGTGATGAAGATGTTTCTTGCCTGGTCATATATAAACACTTATATTATTATAATATGTATATATAATATATAGTATATATATTATATATATTATAGTATATATTATAATATATAATATATATATATATAATATATATATATATATATAGTTATATATATATCCTTGTTGGTGAAAGGTCAGAGTGTAGAAAAATATCTACCAGGTTAGGAAAAATTAAACTTGCTGATATAATCATGGCCGACATGTCCCGATTACACGGGAGTTTGAAAGTAGAATAGAATTAGGATACAACAGCACCCCCCTTCAGCTACACAATTAATAGATTTGAAGAAGAAGACGGCTCTAGAAAAAATAGTGTTTAGAGAGGGCTGCAGAGAGAATATCACGAGAACATTATAAATGCAGAATGAGATGAATAAGAATAAATACTTTGTCCAGTCGTCACAAACGAAGATTTGGTTCACAGAAATGGGAAAAAGTCTTAATGAAAGTAGAAAGAAGAATGAGATAGAAAGATCTCTGAAAACAATACCACTTTATTTAAAGATAAATGGTAGTCCTTTTCAAGAACTGCTTGAAAACACTTAAAAAGAAATCTCAGAGCAGGCTTACGAAGAAATAAAGAAGATACCAATAAGAGATTAAGTTCAACTCTTGGGGAAGAACTCTCTTAAATGTTTTTATTTATTATGGGCGCCACAGCACCAAAATAAAGAACAACTAATCAAGCAACGCAACTCACTAGGAAAAATAAAAGATATCACAGTTGACAATTTATTTACGGAACTACATTATCATTAAAATCTGTTCATTGGACATCTTTTAAATCAAAAGTTTATAACTAATTCGGAGAACTTTAATTAAAAAAAAAATGTTATATCCTTTAAACTTACCTTTTCTTGAGAGGGTTCTCTCTTATTTCACTATATTAATATATATATAGTTTATATATATTATAGTATATATATTATAGTATATAATAATATATATATA
This sequence comes from Trachelipus rathkii, assembly GCA_015478945.1. Lineage (NCBI taxonomy): Eukaryota > Metazoa > Arthropoda > Malacostraca > Isopoda > Trachelipodidae > Trachelipus > Trachelipus rathkii. The sequence goes on from JABUQX010101648.1 coordinate 32,031, forward strand.
TATATTATTATATTATATGTATATATATATTATTATATATATATATATTATATGATATTATATCTGTGGTATGTCTTGTGCTGGGTATTGATTTGAAGCGCGCAATGTAGTGAGAAACACTCTTGTTGAAAAATTGGAAAGAAGAAAGTCCTTAGAGGAGCGTCGTTCCGCGTCTACTCAAACGGCTTAGAGAAATGACTCTCGCATTAAAGTTACAACAAAACCGACTAAAAATAGCCACACCTAGACAGAGCCTGAGGACAGAAATCACAAGAAGACACGGTTATTCACCGGATTGTACAGGACTGAATCAGGATTGATTTTACATCGCCTTCAAATTCTCCGATTTATTAATTTAAAGGAAGAAAAAGCCAAGCTCTATAACTCTTCGGCTGAACGAATCCTTCAACTTCACAAACAACCTGCCTGTCATGGGGTTTTTTTTCTTTTTATGTTTTTTCTATTTATTATTTAAATACTATTTAAATTTTGTTTTAAAAAGCAAAGAGATTCTACTTGTGAAACATTAATTAATTACATTTCGAATAATAGATACAAATATACTATTATATAATTAGTTTCCTTTAATGTTTAAATATAAAATATAATTTTTCGATAATGTTGATTTTCTTCCAACCTTGCTTATTTAGGATGCTAATCTATATTTTCTTTTAATTAAAATATTCGTTTTTCATATTTTATTTTAGGAATCGTAAACTACTACTACGAGGTTTGATATTTTTTCTAGTTTCTGAGAAAGAACATCACCGAAAAAGATCTTATAGCATCCCTCCATGGAAATAAATTTGATCTTCAGACCTCTCTTGACTTAACCAGAATTAGGAGGACTCTCCCTTGAACACTGTAAACAGAATAATAAAAAATGATAACTTTTTTATACTGTTCAAGCAATGCTCTCATATTAGTTCAAGATCACTTCATTTCAAGATTAGGATTAAGTCTTTTCAATCTTAATTTATGGTAAATTGTTAATTTCTGCAATTTGTCGGCTTCTTTAGATTAATAAAAGTATTATATGTTGTTGAATTTATGAACATCTTCAAAGTTTAAGGGCTGTAAAAAAAAATCTAAAGATATATAAATATATTTAGGTTTACTAACTGTTTTGGTATTAAATATATAAAAAAGGAGTTGAATGTAAAAGTTGAGAATCCATCAAGTGAAGGGCAAGTCGAAAGAACAGAATTTCTACTGGTGAAGCGTTTTTCTCAAGTTGTATTCACAGTATGAGTATATTCAAAAGACGCTCACAGTTACAGGCACGTCAAGCTTGAGGAAAAATTAATCACATTGTTGTGAATTTTCTTAAGTCATGAAATGAGAGTGTCCTCTAGTGTTAATTCTCTTGCTCGAAACAAAGTCATTATTTTCTGTGGTATGGGTGCAGTGCGAGTATCCCTTTTTATTCCCTTTTATAGCATTTGACCCACCTTTGTCTCACCTGGTTCATGATACATTAAAACACTACTATTTTGTCTCTCTCCTCTTTGCTAATAGTTACAATGCGTCGTTCTTCGAATCCTACAAAATATCCAATTTCAAACAAAGTGTTTGTGACTAAAAAGGAATAAATCCTTGAGAATGAGGTGTTGGAACCCCCCCAGGTCTGGTTATATTAGGTGTGTTTTCCACTTTTTTATGAGTCTGTCCCCTAATGAAAATATTTTCGACAAATTTTAAATTTAAATTATCCCACAATACAATTTTTTGGGACAATTGACCTTAGGGATGATATTTATATATATATATATATATATATATATATATATATATATATATATATATGCTCTGCTATAACTCTCTATATATATATATATATATATATATATATACATATATATATATATATGCTATACTATATATATATTATATATATATATATATAAGTAACCTTAATTGTTTGGTCAAGCTTGAACCATAGTTGGTAGTTGTATTGACTCTAACGAAGAATAAAATCTCAATGAACAACTGTATTAAAATGCACCATCACAAATTACAACAATTTCAAATTCGTACCAAACTGAGAATTGGAATGTTATACCGTTAGAATACATTATGTCAATAGGCTTATCGAAGGTAGCTATGGAGTTGATTTCTTGCAAAGGATACATAATAGGGTTGGCCAACGCATCAGGTGCGGTGTGTAGTGCAGTTATATTTGGTGCGGTGCGGTGAAGGGCCAAATATTTATGTGCTCGACCAATTCTAATACGTAATATTAATGCGTAGTTAAAATATGCACACATTTGTACATCAGATATTACGTATTAATTTGTTTTACTGAGTATACTAACGTACAGACAGACATATGTGTCCCAAGTTGAAACCTGAGAAGTTGCCTAGAGAGGTTCCCCTCCTAAAATAGGACTATGACTGTGGGGTGTGAACTTTTTATAGATAAAAAAAATGTCATGTCGAATGGCTAGTGGAATGTTGTCTATTAGTTCTGGCAGCTCATGCTCCAAAAGTTGACTGTATGTTTGTTAAGTTAATGTCTGGCAAATAGTTTGGTTCTATCAGATAATCGCCAATTATATGCAAATGTTTGCTGATGTAGACATTCTTTATTGGCATTTGGGTTTCCGTAGGCTCATTGATGCCCATTGTGATAGCTCATAATCGAATCTCTCGAAAACTTTCCCTCATATGTAAACATAAGACATAAACAAAAATGTTGAATAACGCACTGTCGTAGATAGTTGTTGTTAGTGAAGAGTCACTATACAATCAAATGCAAAACACTTAATGCTTTAATAGCATGTGCGTGCCAAGTCAAGGATGTTCATCAATGCTGTATATCATTTTCCCATCTACATCCGGTGTTAAGATGTACTTTAAAAGATTACAATCTGTCCTTCGGTTTGAAATATTCCTCCCTCTCGGAGACGCTGGTGTATTGACGCAAACGTTCCCTTCGCCACATATCTTTGATTAGAGTAGATTTCGGCATACATTCGACAAGCAAATTCGAATTACCGTACGCTCGTCCATTCATAAAATTATATATTTTTTCCGTGGAGTACCACATACTATTGGATGTGATGTTGCTACCAAGACTGTGAAGCCAGAGCCTGAGGGAATTTTTTTTTTTAAAGTACAGCCGATGTCGAATGAAATATTTTATCTTGCTATAAAATGAAATGGTTCAGAGCAGAAGAAGCATAATTTTAGTCAGAATCAGAGTCGGAACTGAGAATTTTTAAATGGTGCTGCCGGAGTGGATAAATATAATTACTGGCTCCGCAGCCCTGAATTATTATTGCGAGTTGCAAAGATAAAGACGACGATAATGACTGTCAACAGCTACTAGTTGTGCACTACACGTTGCAAAGATTTTGCTTAGTTGTTTTTCATATCAAGAATCTATGATGAGATGCATACACAAAACAATATTTATAGAGACATTCGACAGAGATATTATATCAAGCTTCACGTATATATTATGTATCAAAATTCCCTCCTTCGCCCCCCCCTATAGGTCTACTCACACCGCGTAGCATTCGTATTCTCGGTTTGGTTAGAATTCTAATTCGTAGCTGTAACTTTTGAATAGTGCAAGATAGTTAATTTGCTCTATGACTTTTTTTCGTTTTGGTAGGTACAATTGACCCAAACGAAAAAAACACATTTGTTCTTGTTATCTCCGTGATACTTATCTTAAAAATAAATATTCTTTCTCATCTCTTGGCTCCTATCTTACCTTTCTCCTTCAGAGAGTGGATAAACTTCAGGAATTTCTATTACTACAGGCTCACATTGGATATATGGTTGAATTCTGAATGAGGGTAGTAGTAGTAGTAGCATTTCAAAGGCATTATATTTGATTTTTAAATGATCTATAATATTTACTGAGTTTACAGAGAACTGGAGAACAGAAACTTTTATGCCTATTCATAAGATTTGGAAAGTTATAGGGCAGTTAGTTTAACATCTCTTGTTTTAAAAGTTTTGGAAAAATTACTGAAAGGTAATATAGATAAATATTTGGATGGTAACAAGATATTGTATGACTCCCAGCATGGTTTTAGAATGGGTGGATAATGTCAGTCAAACCTTTTAATTTATGGAATACATTTCTGACTGCATTGACTGAGGAGATCCAGTTTATATTATATATTTAGACTTCAGCAAAGCTGATTAAGAAGTTATTGCAATGTGGTATAGGTGGAGTGGTACATGGTTGAATTAAAGAGTGGTTGTGGAACAGAAAACAGTGTGTACAGCTAAATGGCAATAGGTCACTGCTGAAGCCACTGTTGTTCCTCACATATATAAATGATTTAGCCCAGGGACTTAAATGTAAGGTTTCTAAGTTTACCGATGATACTAAAGTGGCTACATCAGTAAGGAATAATGATGGATCTATAAAGATTCAAAATGATCGTGATAAACTTCTTGGGTGGGCAGATAAGTGCACATGAATTTTAATAAGTAAAAAGTCTAAGGTTCTCACTTTGGTTACTCAAATAAAAGTTTTAACTACGATATGAATGGGGATTGGCTAGAGTCCGTGGACCAAGAAAAAGAATTAGATGTGATTACAAGTAGTAATTTGAAAGTAGCTAATCAGTATTTGAAGCAAGGAATAAAGCTAATAAAATGCTATGTATAATAAATCGCAATGTCATTTAAAAGAGCAAGAAAATTATAAGTAAACTGTATGATAGTTATGTTAGGTAAGTATTAGAGTATTGCACAAAAGTGTGGGACCATTATTTAAGTAAAGACATAGATAGGCTGGAGAGAGTGTGGCATAGAGCAACAAGGATGATTTCTGGTTTGAGGGTAAGAGCTATGAGGAGAGGCTGAAGGAGTTAGGAATGTTTTCTGTAGAAAGATTTCTTAGATTGGACATGTCACAAGTCTACAAAATATTTACATATATTGATAATACTGAGATCAACAAATTATTTATAGTAGACCACAGAAGAGAAACCATGGGGCACGATAAGAAATTAAGAAGAGCCATCTTGATATAAAAAAAACATTCAATCAATAATAGGGTGGTTAATTTTTGGAATGGTTTGCCACAGGAGGTAGTTGAGTGTGATTCTCTTGCAACATTTAAGAAAGGATTGGATAGGGATATTGATGATTTGGATGCATCGTATAGCATATTTTGACTGAGCCAAATTGTCTGGTTTTTAGTTACGGTAGTTATTAAATTAAAACTGTATGTTATGACTATGACAAGCGTATTAAAGCTTGTAGTGTGGTTAGCATGTAACCTTTAGCTATAATTTTTTCTTTTGATAGAGACTAGGTGTTATACTATGCAAGTTATTGATAAGTTCTAGGGTGCTGTGTGGATTTTGCATGAGAATGTAGGGTGATTGACACTATTTACTCGTTGATTGGGAAGGTTTCCATAGGCCCATATGGCTTCTTACTCTCTTTATACTTTCAAATGTTGAAATTTTCACTCCAAATAAAGAATTAAACTCTAATT
>JABUQX010101648.1:45000-53961 GCA_015478945.1 Trachelipus rathkii
CTGATCTATGGTCTTCTACTCTTAGGGAGGATGGATAATCTTGTTTGTTGGCACTTGACTATCCAAAATTTTGACCGGGGTATGGCATGGATACTGCTACGTACAGACATTTCTTTGGGTTTCCCTCTTGCACTTTACTAAGTCATGTATAATTTCTCCTTAATCGTTTCTATATTAGCAGTGTTAATAGAGCAACTTTTTCATGCCTGTCAATTGTGATAGTCCTCCGTGGTTTTGCTTTTCTACTCTTCTCCTATTTTCATGCACGACCATCTCAGCTGCTCTTTATACTCTATTGATTCTTGTGCTATCGACTCACCGTTTTTCTTCTACTCATTTCAAAATAAGATAAATGGCGGTTAGAGTTGCATGTCACTGTCATTTTTCAATTCAATTCTGACTGACCTGAAAAGTGGGGTATGATTCAACCTTGTGAATGTCAAGCTCTTTGTAAAACAACTCAACTTGATAGCTCTCAAATATCCTCCCATCATTAGGTCCATTTCATTTCGATGTTCTGCCTACCATATTCATACCATAAACATTTTTGTTCGCAACATAAGCACAATTGTCTTCGGAAATCTCGGTATCACAACTGTTGCTAAGGTGGCTTCAAAGAATCTGGGAGTTGTGTCAGTTCAGGTTGCGGGAATCTTCTGCATTCAAATATGAGGGGTTCAAGTTTCACCCACATTTAAAATCGTTGAGCCCTTGAGGTAAAAAAGCAAATATTTACTTTATAATTTTACAGTTATTTATGCATTGTCCTGATACTCTTTTGATAAGTATTATTTTTTTTTCAATTATAAGACAAACGATTCAACATTTCGTATATATTTTCTGACCCACTTAATTCGTAGTTTTTCTTGGTACTTCGTCTATCCAAAAAACACTGATAAAACAAAAAAAATATAATATATTTCCTGTCTGTCTAATTTTAATGACTTACCTTGTGGACAAATCAAAGGACATGGGGGACGAAAAAAAGTTCCTCCTTTTAAAGGAGGTAAACTTCCTAGAAGATTTGTTCCTAGTATTCTTCAAAACCCAAGACTCAATTCCTCTACTTCCACTGCACAGAAAAGGTAGGAGGCCGTGCCTCCTATCCTTGAAATCTTGGGTCTTTGAAATGAATAATATAAGCATGATTTCACCTGTTTTCATAATCAGATCGTAGAAGCCACAGTGGTTATATAAGGATAACAAACTGTAATATTTTTAAGTGATAAAATTGTCTGACGCACAACCCTTGATATATTTTACTGTAAAATTTTTATGCTGTAAGTCTTTGCCATCATCTTTTAATGACCTTTAATGATAGATTCTTGCTCATATAATGAGATAAAGTACGTCAAACTTAAGTCACATTAATTCAAAGTTTGTCAAACTTAATTTTATTTTTTAAAATGTAATATAATATTTTTGTTTTGTTTGTTCTAATAATAGTGTAAAAAAATGTACACCTTACCTTTAAATAGGTATGTAAGAGAAGCTCCTCATAATAATGAATAATTTCATATTTAGTCTTTGACTTACTTTGACGTTGAATTATTTTCTTTAGCAGAAGTTTTCATAAAAAACTCTTCTATTGAATCACCAATGCTTGCCTCTTTCGTGAGAAATTTACTCGCATCGTCCTTCATATCGCATTTGTTTTTCCTACTAAAATCACTTGAGGCATTATCTCCAAAAATAAGTCTTTATTTGTTGTGCACCTAAAAAAGAAAATTAAAGAAAGTGTTAAATATATATATATATATATATATATTAATATAATACTATATATTATATATAGTATATATATATATATTATATATATAATATATATATATATAATATATATACTATATATATATATATATATATATTATTTATCCTCCTACATTGGCTCCCCAAACTGGGGTGAAGTGGCCCAGAAAAAAAAGTTCCCAGTGGTTTTAAGATAATTTATCTTAAAACCCACTGGAACCTACTGGAAATTTTTTGTTTGGGCAACAGCACTGGGTCCATAGGTTATGCATGAGCATCTTGAAACATTAATTCGTGATAGTGGGGGCGCAAGCAGAAGCTACCATGGCCATTTTAGTAGTTCTACGACACGCAGAACATGCAGCGAGGTAATTCTTTCACCCATTGCAGAATATATATATATATTATATATATAAATTATTATAATAATATATACTATATATATATATAATATATATATATATAGTATACATATATATCTATATATATATAATATAATATATATATAATATATATATATATGTCTTATATAATAATTATATATATATATAACTATATATATATATTATATAGTATATATATATATAATAATTATATATTATATAATAGGCTGTGTGTGTGTGTGTGTGTTTGTGTGCGCGTGTGACCGTAGGAATTCAAGAAGAGAGTCCTGCCTTCTAAGGAAAGGTTTGGTTAATTACAAATTCAAACATACGTCTTAAACTGAAATTCCCTCTAAGCATCGAAATATAAAATAATGCGATACCTGCGATACAGTAAATTTTATGTAAAATATTTTTATAGCTGCTTCATTGTTGGCTTATATTGTTTGAGTCTCATTAAAAATGAAGCAATGCAAAAATTAGATTTTAATTTTTACAGAGATAATGTTTCTTACTTGACAAAATTTACTGAACTTTTTTAACTTTTGTAAACTGGCAAAATTCAACTTCAAAATTGAATAACATGAAAAATTTTCAATAATTATTGTCATCTTGAGTTTATACAAAACTGTTAACGCAGTAACTTTTTGATTGGTATGTATACCCAGTCATATTATATATTAGAGAAATTGACATTTCAGGATGTTAGTGAGCGATTAAATTATTTTTAGCAGAGGAAGTTCATTACATGGGTAAACAAGATATTTATAACCTTGCAGCTATTCATACAAGATTATCTTCATGCACGGTGAAATATTTAAATTCAAATCTTGATTATCTTGAACATCTTGAAGATTTGAAATTTTTTAAATTTTATTCGGGATTTTTAACTCTTTCTTGCAACACGTTTTGATATTATTAATATTAGGTAATTTTCAAGTTTCGTAGCTTTAAGAGTAACTCTCATCTACCTCAAGCATCTACTGTGGCTAGAACAGTTTGCGTGGTGAGAGTCCCGGGCTCGACTCCTAGTTTGTGGTTTGAACAGTAGAGATCAGTCTGCGTGGTGAGAGTCCAAAATTCTATTCCTTGTGCGCGTAATAGAAAAATAACTTTCTCGACAGATCTCCTCCGAGAATAGGGCAATCCCCGTGAGATACTACGAGTTTTTTTTTTTTTTTTTTTTTTTTTTTTTAAATTGTACGCTTAAATTAATTATTACTGCTAAAATAAGCTTTTTAATTAATTAAAATTAAAAACACAAAACAATTTGCTTAACGACTAGCACGTAAAGACGTGAATTTCTAAAACACTTAAAAACATAACGAGCTAAATAATTAAAAAAATAAAAATAAAAAGTAGATTCCGTTGAGCATTTAAATAATAAAATAAAAAAATAATAAAAAAATAAAAATAAAATTATAAACAAAAACCAAAAATAAAATAATAATATAAAAACATTAAAATTATTGCCTTCCCCTATTATAAACCAATATCTGTTCAAAATAAGATTAAGTGGTAATAGGATTGAAAACACTTATATCATTATAAAATATATATATATTTGTATATATATATTATATATATATATATATATATAATATATATATATATATATATATAATATTATATATCATATACTATATAATATAGTAATAAAATTAGTAATATATATAATTATATATCTAATATATATATATATATATATATATATATAGATTATTATATATATATATATATATATATATATATATAGTATATAGTATATATATATATACTATATATATATAAGTTAATATTAGCTTAGGACGCTAATCTAATATTTATTATAGTAATGCCTTATTAAATTAGAAGGTCGAGAAAATCACTTGAGAATTTAGCTATAATAAAATAAAACAAATTTTAGTAACAACAGCTTTCGGCCTAAATCAACGCGGCCCTTTTTCAGATATGCTAAATCTCAAGTGATTTTCTCGACCTTCTAATTTAATAAGGCATTACTATAATATATATATAGTTAGTATATATATATATATATATATATAATGATACTATATATATTATATAGTGATATTATATTATAATATATATATATGTATATATATATAGTATATATAGTATATATATAAGTATATTATATATATATATATATATATATATATATATATTATATAATATATATATATATATATATATATATGTATATATATATATATATACTATATATTATATTATTATATAATATATATATAGTATTATATATTATCTATTATATAATATATATATATATATATCTAATATATATAGTTAATATATATATATATAATATATATATTATATAATATATATATATATATAGGTATATATAGTATTTAATTATATATATATATAGTATATATATTATATGATTATATTATATATATATATATATATATAATATATATATATATATATATATATATATATCATAATATATATATATATATATATAAATATATATATATAGTATATATATATATATATATATAGAATATATATATATATATACTAAATATATAATATATATATATATATATATAATTATATATAATATATTATAATATAGTAGTTATAATTTATAATATATATATATTATATAAAGTATATATATAGTTATTATATAATACTAACAATAAATGGACATTATAAGTATGTTGACTCCATTTATACGGGGGAAATTTTCGATAAGAAAAAAATCGATTTCGGGCCTTTTCGTTTATTTGCTGCAATTTCTATTATTTATTAGGGTTATTTGCATTTTTAATTTTTTAAGAAATTAACAAAGATTTTTATTTTTATTATTATTGATTATTATTATTATTATTATTAATATTATTATTATTATTATTATTATTATTATTAATTATTATTATTATATTATTATTATTATTATTATTATTATTATTATTATTATTATTTTTTTTTATTATTTATAGGAAATTTATTTTTTTTCTAAGTTCTTTCATTTTTTCTTATTTTGATTTTCGATTAGTATTATAATTTATGGGTATTTTTTAAAAAAACTCCCCCCCGGGCCCGCGAGCTTGCGAGCGGGGCAACCCGCTCTGGGGGGACGGGGGGGTAGATATAGGGGGGGGGGGGCCGAAGGCCCAACCCCGGATCAAAAATATAAATATATAAAAATATCAAATATCAATTTATTAAGCTGTCAAGGTGTTTTCTACAAAACTTTTACGTAACTACATCACATCAATTTAAACTGAAAATAAATAGCCTAAGCACGGCCTAAGCTACTCATTTTTATAAGACTATTGGTGTGTGGAAGCACAAAAAAAAGTATATGGTCAATTTTCTTTTCTAATTTTTGTTAATATTAATTAAATTACATTTGGAAATCCAGCATTTACTAATCGTATTTAACGCTCAAATCATTGAAATTACGTAACATTTTTTATGTTTTTCGTTCCTGGAGTCAACATCTTATAAATAGCTATATATATTATATATATATATATTATAATATAATATATATATATATATATATATATATATAGTATTATATATATATATATATATATATATATTATATTATATATATATATATATATTATTATATATATAAGTATATTAATATATATATATATAAGTATTTATATATATATATAATATATTAAGAATATAGTATTATATATAATATATATATATACATATATATTATATATCTATGAAGAAAGGCGACGGCATAACAATAGACATTAATGAAGAGGGTGGGAAGACCATGATTGTTGAAACACTAGCCAAACTATTCGCACTATGCTTAAGAGTTAAAATGTTTCCTGATGCCGGACCACACACTGAATGTATACTACTTTTCGAAAAAGGAGACTCACGATAAAGAAAACTGGGTGTGTCGGCGTTGATTTGACCGTTCGTCCAATAAGCATAATTCTTGTAATCTACAAGATTTTCACAAAAATTCTAACCAATTGGATTACAACCAACCACACGAACCGGTTGGCTTCCGTAGTACGAATGACCATCTACATGTAGTCCAATATACTTTCTAGAAAGATGCAATTATCAAATTCACACTTTGCATTGCATTCATAGACTATGCAAAGGCTTTTGACTCTGTGAGCATAAGCTCGGTTATAAATGCATTGGATAAACAACAACTATATTGAAATTCTAAAAAATATTTATCCGAGAGCAACTTCTTCCTTTTTACTGCACGCAAAACCAAGCAAAAATAAGTAATTTGTAATTTGTAATTAACCATTGCATTAGTAATTTTGTAAATTTAGTAAGTAATTTAGAGGAGTTAGACAAGGCGATACAATCTCTCCAAAATTATTCACTGCGGTATTGGAGGAGATATTTAGAACACTATACTGGGAATCAACAGAAATAACTGTAAATGGTAAATATCTGACTCATCTTAGGTTCGCAAATGACAGTATTATTTACTTCAAATACTCTGGAGCTAAAATCATGGTTGAAAATTTAAGCATGTCGAGTGAAAGAGTTGGACAAAAATTGAATTCATCAAAAACTAAAGAAATGTTCAATCCCATAAAAATCAGAAATAAAAGAGTGGAAAAAGTGGAGGAATATTTGTATTTAGGACAGATGATATCTCCAAATGGGGGCTAACAAATGAAATTAAATAAAGAATCAAACCAGGATGGGTGGCAATGGGAAGATTAAGTCCAGGTTTCAGGAGTAAAATGCCTCTCTCAGGGTGGGGAAAAAAAAATGTTTAAAAAAAAAAAAAAAACAATGGTATTTTAATAAAAACCATAAATTTTGTGTTTTATTTGTTTTTTTTTACCTTTAAAATCAATATTTCAATTTTTTTATTGTATAGTGTTTACATCATCTATATTAATGTTCTGATAAGTTTTTGAGACAAAATATTTATATTAAGGCACTTTGTCAAAACAACAATTTAATTTTAAAGACAGACATTTTTCACTTTTCTCAAAAACATATTTGGGATTATATATATATATATATATATATTATAATGATATTATATATATATATATATTATATATATATATATATATATATATATATATATATATATATATATATATATATATATATATATATATATATATATATATATATAATATATAGTATATATTTATATATATATTATATATATATATATATATTGTATATATATAGTAATATATATATATAATATATATATATATATATATATATTATATATATATAGTATATTATATATATATACTATATGTAAATATAGTATATATTATTATTTATATATTATTATATATAATATTTGTATTATATAATATATATATATTAATGTGGATATAGTATGCATTCCATTCTCTATCCCTTGAACTAATACTGATAAATTTTGGTTTATAAAAAATTATCGTTGTCTTCAAATCCTGAAACTCGTGCTTTAATACATCTCGTCCCGGATTTGCTATAAATCAGCTCTTTAAGACACTAAAAACTATTTTTTTCGTAGAAATTGCAACAATCTTTTCTGATTTTTTTCTACGTCACACTCTTTCTGAATTTTGCAATTTATAAGGTCAACTAAACCACCTGTTCTTCCTCTCTCCTCCTCTTGTTCTCTGTCGGTAAATACTGCTGTCTTAGCTTCTTGCTAAAGCTGACGCTGTTTGCTCATGTTTTCCCCCCCCTCTAATTCACTCTAGATTTGTTCTAGAGCTATTCCTTATCTCCTCCCTCCTTTCAACCTCATTAAAATGCTATTCTGCATTTCTCTGAGCTTAGCACTAAGAAGGCGGAGAGTGTTGTAGTTATCCCTCCAGTAGTCCTCAAAACTTGGGCTTCTGAGCTTGCACCCTGCCTTGGCAACCTGCTTCCTCACTGCCTATAAACTTCAACCTTTTCCTCCTGCTGAAAGAATGCATTCATTCAGCATGTGCTGAAGAAGCGGACTCCAGACAACAATACAACTATCGTTCTATTGCTTCAAACCTCTGTTCTTCCTAAAGTTTTCGAATCTATTCTTAACAAGAAGATTTGAAACATCTTAAATCTTCTAAATCTTCCATCTCTGCAATTTTGGCCAAATGGGCTTCTTTAGGAATATTCTTTATGGAGATTTATTTCCCTTCTCTCCGGCTTCTTGGTTGTCTACTCTTCCGCATTTCTGTGAATCTTTTTCTGTGGCTCTAGACATATCAAAGGCTTTCGATAAAGTCCTGCCACAAGTTTAATTATTAAACTTCCACTTTTTGTATTTATCTTCTCTTTGTAACATTCTCTTGACTTTTTCATTTCATTCGTCACACATGGCTGCTATTGTAGATAGTCAAATTTTATCCTTTAAATCTATTCATCATGGTGTTCCTCAGAATTCTGTTCCTTCCCCAACTCTTTTTTTTTTTCATCAATGATTTATTTATTTTTCACTGTGTCTCCTCTCCACTCTTAGGCTCATAACTAAGTCACTCATCAATATTCCTTCTAATTTGAAAACCGACTCATTTAACAGTAAATAAATGATGCTAGGAGGATAGCCTTAAAGCAACAGACTTATGATCTTTCTGATACCTATAGTTGTATTAAAGAAGACATGTTTTCAATGCCTCAATAACTCAGCTTCTTCATCTATCTACTTGACATAATCTTTCACACAACCATAATATCTTCTTTGAAAACACAACTCTAGCCTTCTTATGTTCTTAATATTCTTGATATTTTCTTTACTCGTGATCTTTGCTTGAAGGATTACATTATGTTCTTTCTAAGAAGTTTCTAGGAAATTGGGTGTTCCAAAGGCTTTTTCCAGTAACTTCTTTTCACCAACGCC
>JABUQX010101649.1:5000-7500 GCA_015478945.1 Trachelipus rathkii
AAAAAGGGGGACTCCAGCTTCTATTACTTGTTTCTTTCAAAATATAAGGAAAAAAAATAATAAATTTAGGAAAAATAATACAAAAACAGGGTTCAAATTCATTGTTCCTCTTTACATCTTAGATTATAAAATGTGAAGCTCTCTTTTTCGTCGAAGAAGGGCTTCTTTATATATTAAATTAATTTTTATTTGTTTTGATACAAATAACTTTACATATTAATAAATAAATAAAGAAAATGTAAAAAAAATTAAGAATTAAAACTTTTGGTATAGAAAGTAATTTCATAAAAAATAGAGATGAAAAGATATAAGAAAAGAAAAAAAAGAAAAAGGGAAGAAAAGATGTATGGAATTAGAGCGAAATTAACCAAGTCTCGTACCGTAATGAAGAAAGAATATTACAAAAGTTTTTGCCTCATATTTTTTATTAAATTAATTTCATACATTTTTTCCCTCGTCTTTTCTTCATATTAATTAATTAAATAAGATTTATGTAAAGAGAATGTTTAATTAGATTGTACATTTATATATATATATATATATATATATATATATATATATATAATATATATATATATATATATATATATATATATATATATATATATATATATATATATATATATAACTATATGCTATATATATATACATATATATATATATATATATATATATATAATAATATATATATAATATAATAATATATATATATATATATATAATATAATATATATAATAATATATATAATATATACTATATACATATACATTCCGAAATTCACCATAAGCAACCCATCTCAGATTCCCAATACTTATTAAAAACATCAGAATCAACAGCATTTGTTGTATCCACCATAACACAACGTTTTATTATGAACGCAAATAATAAACCTTCGTCACCAGGGAGAACTTCCACAGTTATAGTCGTTAACAAAGTTTCATGGATGACATTTCTAAACACTGTTCATAAAATCCACCACATTGGGATTTACCAGGAAAGATGAAAGTGTATTGATGATATATTATGAAATATTACGAGTAGGTTTGGAAAGAACATTTCATACCATCTAGGAACCAAATACTCTTTTCATTTTCTCGTCTAACTGATTCAGAACTTACATCCTCCAAACATTCCACCCTAGGAGTGTTTTCTATCATATTCGGAATGAATTGTCCTCTTCTCTCTTACTTACACACACACTAATTCTTTTTACAATTTTTAAATTGGAAACACATTATTCAGCATTGTATGTGTGTGTGTGTAAGTGTGTGTGTGTGTGTGTGTCTTTATTCACTCCTTCACATAAGAAACTGCGTGCATGTTCTGATTTACACTATTCCTTTCTCACATTATTATTACCACAATATACCTGCTATAGTAACCTGTCACTTCTAATCCTTTAAATCCATTTACAGTATATCTTCTCATGGTTCTGCCTTGTCACCTGCAGGATTACTCAATTTCTAATTTCCATAACGATATAACTGTGACTTCAAAACCTTTTAACTCTTATGTATACGATTCCAACTTACTTTCTTCCTTTCGTTTTGGAAATTAAAGCTCTACATGGAAGGATAAAGTCAAGCGAATTTCCTCATTATCAGTATATGTATATACAATATAATATTATATATATATTATTTTAATACGATGAGTAATATATGTATTTAATATAAATAGGTATATATATATATATTTGTATATATATATATATAATATATATATTATTATAATATATATAATATATATTTATATAATATATATACTACTATATATATATAATATATAATATATATACTATATATATATATATAAATAACAATATATATATATAATATAACTATCGAGATTTTATATATATATATATAGTTTATCATAATAATAATAATAATATAATAATAATAATAATAAATAATAATAAATAATAATATAATAATAATAAAATGAATAATAATAATATATAAATAATATAATAACTAATAATGAATAATAATAAAATAAAATAATTAATCTTAATAATATAATAATAATAATAAATATAATAATTCTAATATTCAGAGAGAAGATTAAATTTGGAAAAAAAATTAAGAAGACTGAATATAAAAACGATAAACGACCAGAAATATTGATGATACTAATAATAAATATAATGATAATGAATAATAATAATATATATAATAATCATATAATAATAATATATATAAATATTATATATAATAATGATATATTTAATCAATTCAAAAAACTTTATTCAACATATAGAAAATACAATCAAGTTATTAAATAAAAAGATGACATGCATTTTTATATTATATTGATAAATATTTTACAATTTAAAAACATCAGTTAGTTGTAATAACCAATAATTTTCCTATATGTGAAGATGGTTTCTAATTGCACCTAGTGTTGTGTCTTTGAAAACCCGAATACATTTAATATAATGAGTTCTAAAATATTAAAGCCATACAATAATTAGAAATCCAATAAACATAAAAAAAT
>JABUQX010101649.1:12500-14417 GCA_015478945.1 Trachelipus rathkii
TATATAATCCTTATTATATATATATATATATATATATATAGTATATATATAATTATATATATATGATATATATATAATATATATCATATATATATAGATTAAAAAAAATACGTATATATTATATATATACTTATATTACTTATATAATATATATATATATATATATATATATAGGGATATATAGTATTGGGGAGTATGACTATTAGGTCTTATATATATATTATCGATAATATATATATATATATTTATATATTATATAATATAAGGTATAATAATACTTAATATATATATATAATATTATATATATATAATATATAATATATATAATATATATATTATATATATATATATATGATGCTAATATATTGCATAATGCAATAATAGGTTGCAAAAAAAAAAACATACCATATAATGGGAAGGTAAAGAAAGTACTGCCTGGTGGAGGAGGCTTCAGTGGTAAAGCACGAGTAGATCGTTCTCATTCGGCAACACATACGGTGGTTGTGCGATCCAGACGAAGGCAAGTAATTTCTTTACCTTCTGAATTATATGTTCTTTGCTTCATGATGTATATTACTATATATATATATAAATATATATATATATATATATATATCAATATATATATATATATATATATATACTATATCATATAATATATATACTATAATATATATAATTATAATCTATTGAATTACAGATTTTCAGTAGACAGAACTATAGTATAATCAATAATATATGATATGTATAATCACAGGATAGTACATATAAGTAATCCGGAGAGAGTAACTATATATAATAGATATAGTATTACCACTATCATATAGCGTAATATACTACATATAACTAATAGCATATATAATGGGTAATCTATATGATCTAACTAGTAAACTCGGTATATATATATAATATCAAATATTTTAATTTTATATTAAATATATATATAACAAAAACCAAATATATATAGTATATATAATATATAAATATATATATAAATTAGTTATATAATATATATATAGTATAAAATATATTACATAATCAATATAATATCATCTCACAGACTATATATAGATATATCTGTATATATATATTATGAATCCAAATTTAATAGTACTATACGGTATATATGATAGCTAAGTATTCTATGAAAACGATAATGAATTAAAGATAAATAATGGTGTGTTCAATGCCCATGTTATTATATTATTATTTAATTTATTATTATATTATTTATTATATTATTTTTTATTATTATTATTATATTATTATTAATTATTTATTATTTTATTAATTATTATATTATATTATTATATATTAGTCTATTTTTATTATTATTATTGATTATTATTAATATTCATTATTATTCTAAGAATTCTATGGTGTCAACATTATTATTAATTATTATTATTATTATTATTATTATATTTTTATTTATTATTGTTATTATTATTTTCATTATATTAATTCATTATTATTATTATTATTATTATTATTATTTATTATAGGTTAATATTATTATTACCAGCATTATTATTATTATTTGATATTATTATTATTTATAATTAATGTTTATTATTATATTTATTATTATTATTATTATTATTATTATTATTATTATATTATTATTATTATCTATTATTTTATTATTTATTATTATTAGTATTATTATTATATTATTAGTTATTATCTATTACTAATTATAGACTAAATATAATTTATAATACTTATTATTATTAATTATTATTTTATTTTATTATTATTATTATTTATTATTATTATTATTTTTATTATTTATTTATTATTATTTTTATTTTATTATTATTATTATTATTATTATCTAATCTATTTATGATTATGAATATACAATTTATTTTATTATTATAATATTTTTATTATTAATTGTTATTATTATTATTA
>JABUQX010101650.1:0-56918 GCA_015478945.1 Trachelipus rathkii
CTCTAAAATACTCTACCGTAACCCATCAAATATACGCATAACGTTAACATCTGTTTTATTTACACATTAATAATAACTCGTCAATATTAAGCATTTTACAAGTTATTAGAGTTCTAAAGATTTTATTATTTATGGATAAACTCTTACTAGTGGTATCTTACAGGAGGACGCTAAGCCACCACACACTTTAACGGTTCTTGTATAATAATACTACTATACATTAACAAAGTTCATCTTAACAACTAGTAAAGATACCCTAATAGAAGCATTTTAACTCGTTAGAATAAAAAATATACTTGTAACCTAATTGCACATTATATCTTAACCTTTTCCGACAATTTCTAACATATGTTCAAATGTTTAATTATTTACATTTAACCATTATAATTAGTAACATTTTAACTATAAAATGTTTATAGCAATCACAACCTGTCTATAATCTATAAGTACCTGAGACTATATAATAAGACATCTTTCTTGTTCTAAGTTAATATCGAAAAAAGGTAAATATGTCTAAAGTGCTAGACGTAACACTAAGTTTGTCTTAATACCTCTTTTACACTTCGTAATAACATTATTCAACTAAGAAAGGCTTAAAAAAGGTACAATTCATACCATTCGCCATCTAAATTATGCAATTCGATTTTCTATCCCCAGTCCGAATTATGCGATAAAATAAAGAAACGCACAATTATACACTTGCAAAAAAAAATACTTACAAAAGAATAACAAAAATGTCCTGGGATTTCTTTCTTTTAAGTCATTCTTTTTGAAATAAAATATCATAACACTAAAGCGTAATAGTTTACTGGATGGTTAAATAAGAGCCCAGTAAAATACAGATAAATCAATAAATCAACACTATACTACGTACCGAGGGCTGTCCTATCTAAAGATAATACATAGCATACATATAACCATCGTATGCAAACCTTAACCTTCAGGACTGTGATCTATTTAGATATAACTATTGATTCATATGACATAATTACGATTGTTATCATAATTTGGATTATAACGTATAAGTTATTCATACCATCACTGACAGCTTCTTTATATATCCCCTATTAGACCTGCGATTATTATTCTCGCATCCTTATTCTCACACAGTATTAGAATCATTATTAAAGTTAAAATCATCATGATTACTGCATTGACTTAGAGATTTTTAAGAATAGTTATCCATAGTTATAAAATTGAGACACGCTATATCATATTAACGCTCGACGTATAAGAATATTATAAGACTTAAACGCTCTGACATGATCACGGACTTTACATTAATACTTTGCATTTATTCAGGTAATAGTATGATGGTCTAAAACATGGTATCTTTACACTACATGACGATATTGGTGCGTCAAAATACTTTATTCGCATCACATTAGATAGGTATTGACAAAGTATAATAAAGCACAATAACTTCATCTTAGTTTATATCTATATATATCGCGTTTAACCAGTGGAGCGCGCTTATCTTAAGTATATCTATATGAATACATAAAGTCTGTTTTCGCCAAAAATAATTAATTACCATCAGAAATGAAATATTGACAAATTGTTCTGGCCCACTGGACTTACAGTTCTACTCGAGTCTATTCGAGTTATATATCATTTCATGTGAGGACCCTATTTATAATATTAACGTAGAGCGTCAATACTATATTAGTTATTAAAGTGATCATCACACCACTACATATCTTATACACAAAACTTAAAACTTAACTTCAGGCGCTTTCTTCACTCGCTAGAGACGTGTATCACATCATCATACGAGATACAGCATGTAATTATACACCAGTAATAGTCGTAGAGACTATTATATTATATATAAATCTTCATATCATCTAATTGTATAGACAGACTATAAGTGTTAATTTTTCTCCCACGATTGTATAACATTGTATTACTCCGGAGTAGGATTATAAGACGCTTATACTACTTACGAATAAACTACGTTTTTCATCACACCAAGAAGTATCTAAAGCAAATCCACTAATACCTCATTACGAGCACGCACTAACACCCACGCGTGTTTGATAGTGACCTTCTACATGATATGACGGTGTATAGAATTGGCTAGAGCATCTTGGCCAATCAGGTACGTCAGGCTGAGGCTTACCTTACCTCGGTGCGAAGGGTGAAAAGCATCGTACACTCACTATCGAGAGTGAGATCGTCCCTCGTATGACATTAACAACACCACTCTTATCAATGGGCTACATCCCTAGGTTTCTCTGACGGAATTTATAATGATGTTCTCGCCTATTAGAATACTCTTTGATTGAATTGAAATTGTTATTATCGTAAGTTAGTGTATTGCTATATGTGACAAATATAAATTACTATGTAGAATTAAGGAGTAAGATACACATCTGATATATTGTTTAGATGTAATGTACTTTGAGTTTATATTATGTAAGCATATTACCTGTGTTTATTGACTAGACGATGATATGTTAGTAAACTGTGTATGCTAAGTCTAAGTTTTTTGCTTGTGAGAGTTATTACTAGTATATAGGATTTTGACCCTAGAACCACATTTCGAAATAATGCTGTAGTGGTGACATCTCACTTATACGGTCAAATAAGTGTTTTTTATCTTCCGACAACGCAGTATGACATTTGTTGATGAAGGTACGGCTGGCTCAATTCACTCCTAGTCCACTTAACGATAGTGGTATCTGTGAGACTTGGTCACTTGCTATAAGGCATTATTCGTTGAGATCTAAATATAGACTTGCATTTACCTGTGGCTGGATATGAGGCGAAGAGTGGGCATATCGAGTATTGGTACGACTCACTGATTTACGCCACTATTCGCTTTGAAACAGTAGTGTAGTATTTCAGGATCTTACGGATTATTCTACAGCCCGCAGGTATCGTTAGCCCCTGGTCTCTGCATGTGTATGATATACTAAATCCTGGTTCGGTAGGCTGCAGGGTAGATTATACGTTGTTTCTTAGCTTTATTGATGCTAAAACTTTTGTTGTTGATGGCAATATACTTCGCAAGTCAGTACTATTTATATACGGATATTATATCATGCTATGACATTTATCTTAAGGATACTACGATTTGTTAATGACGACTTGAATTCAATAGTGTACTCAGATCTCACAGACGGGTGCTGAGGGACTGCAGACGCTAGCGTAGGTTGATTCTAATCGTCGATATAAGATATACTACTGCTATAATGCACTCAGTAAATCACTTATACGCTTAGTAGTGTGAAATTCTATATATTCCACAGAACTTATTTTTAATGCTTATGTACAGAGATCTTAAAATTTTGTTATTTTTGTATGTTTGGTTAAAACCTTGTTAGTTAATGGCAATTTATATTCAGATGGGTGAAAGAAGTTATGACACCTTCGTAGTGATGAAATTAATATTATATTTTTTAGTATTAAATGTTATTTATGATAGAATTAGTTGATTAAGTAATTACATTCCATATTTGAATTACGTCCAGCCTTATATTAACTTGTGCAGTATGATGATTAGACAGGTTTATGCTAACTTTTTGTATAAAATGTTACAAATGTTAATATATGTAAAATTAACATTGATTTATGTGACCTAATAGAAGATATGCTAGTGAAAAAATGGAGTGTAGAATAGGTTACGCTTATTTGTACAGGTGCACGTTAGGCTACTTTTTTACCGTTGTTAAAGTAAATGGAACACTTTTGTAATGTATCATGTAGTAAGATAGTAATGTATTCGCACGTAAGTTGTATGTTATGGTTTTGTCATATGTAGCAATGATAATTTTATCTTAGTTATTCTGGTAATGCTAAATGTTAGGCCTTCTAATTATTAATGTGATATAAACTAATAGCTTAAGTTAGCATATATTTGTTGGTTGCGTTTATAAAAGAAACTTATTTCTCTCTCGTGATATGTTATTCGCTCTCGCTCTCGCATTGTCTGTTGTTGTTTGTTATGTTGTTTTGCTCTTGAATCGAAAATAGTGCACCCCTTTTGAACTGATATGGTTTCATTCGTACGTCGTATTCTTGTTTATCTTTCTCTGATTTGCGTGTGATAAGAAATATACTGCGTCTATTTATCTAGAGATGCCGTTTAATACATAAGAATATTTTGGGTTCAGGTACGACAATTTTTTTTCGGTGTTATGCTTATATTGATAGATGAACGTCTACATATCCAAGCTCTATACGAAATGGTCCTCTATTACGAGGACGGCTATCGAATATTCCCGACGATGTGTCTAATTCATTTTTTTCGTAAAGAATGGAAAAAGCAAATATATTGTATTACTTTACTCGTATATACCATAAATTGAGGTGCAAGTAATAGACTCTTTAATCATGTCGTAGAAGAATCATCAAGATTATCGAGCAACGAATTGTAAGTACTTGGGTGAAGACTGAGAGTATTGACTGTCATCTGAGAGCATCGCCTCCTGCTAGAATAATCAGATGTAGACAGCCTGAGGTTTAGACTTATAATAGAATAAGATATACGTTTGCTTTCTTGCATCTGATAATTAGTTGAAAGTTATATGATGTAGAGCTCACATATATAGTGAAACCCATGAAGCTGTCACAATTAACATGCGTACTGATGTATTAAGTCTCGTTTCTTACTGTTTACAGTCATCTGAAAATATAACAGCCTTTGGTTAACATGAAATAAAATCGACTTAAGTCCTCAATCTTAAAAGATGTGAACCATAGCTCGATAAGATTTAAATTCATATAGCTCATGGTTAATCTTACTGATATTTACACACCGGAAACATGTGGTTATTCCGTATAATGCAGTATTTATACAGACATGCTTTAATACTATCAGCAGGTTATAAACGTTTTACTTACTCTCTGGCGGATCGAGATGTGATGTGATGATGAACCGAATAGGTTCAAGAGAGAACATCGCAGTCTCTAAGTGTCGCTAGTTGTACTCTTGTATATACGCACATACCTATATTACAGATGTGTTGATCTCTTAAGAGAGAATTACCACATATAATTCCTAGATCTCTGCTCCACCCATTTTTCACGAGAATCTATGTTCGGCTCGAATGTAGAAATGGATTAACTAGTAGGGATCTCGGTATCGGATACTAATAATTAATTACTTATACAGATATCTGATGTTCATATATATATATTTTAAATGTTCTATTGATGAAAACATTATATTGTGATAGTGGACACACTCTCGCACCATAAATTCTTGTATCTTACCTCGTCTTACGCCTCTCTCATAGTATTTGCTTGTTTGTCTTATATATTAATGGGAAGTTACGTGCTCCTGTGACTCGCTTGTTCCCCCGGGTTATAATACTTGCTCAGCTGCTTGTGTGTTGTTCATATGTTATGTAGTCAT
Source organism: Trachelipus rathkii (assembly GCA_015478945.1). Lineage (NCBI taxonomy): Eukaryota > Metazoa > Arthropoda > Malacostraca > Isopoda > Trachelipodidae > Trachelipus > Trachelipus rathkii. The sequence goes on from JABUQX010101650.1 coordinate 5,363, forward strand.
AAGCTAGTTTAGCTTAAATATGAGGACTAAAAACGTTTAGGGACATTGATATATGTCCATTACTCTCTTAATTGTAACTATCGGTTGGTCTATTAGGGTTTTTATGAAGTGGATGGCACTACAAGTTTTTGTATAATATCTTACTACTGTTAAATTTGTATCAAATTATTAACATATTGATCCTCTGTCGTTTTTAGCTTGAGATTTACTACTTTATGATAAGGAGGTCAAGCTGAGGATTGTGTACGTATTTATGTACGAATGTCCTTCGTTATCTTGTTATTAGCTTTCATTAATTGGCATACATTCTAAGTTATAATGTTTTGGACCTTTGCTCTAACTCGCGGTTTCACGCAATTATGTTTATTCTTGCTTAAATTATTGTGGTCAACAGGGCGTTGGTCAGAATTAATAAAATCACTTTTATTCTCAATTTCTAGACGCGTTTAGCTGGCTTAATGTCTACACAGAGTGGCTTCTATTAATGTGAAACTTTTTGTTACGTTAGCATAACTTCCGTGAGTCTGTATGGATAATTATGCAAGGTATCACTGGATATATAATTGTCATAGAAATTTTTGGTACATAATTGATTAGATAGATGAATATATTGAATTTTGAGGCTTTCGAAACATATATACTTATAGATTGCATACTATCTGATTATACTATCACTACGTTCTTATGAATGTTTTATGTTAGTTACTTTGCCACTTACTCCAGTCCGGTGTTTATACGTTTGTCGAACTTCCTCTTTCTTCCACCACGTTAGTATTGTCTTTATAAATCTCACCTTGGTCATTAATCTTTCTCGTGCAGGAATTGTGTTTTATACAATTTTGGTACAATTTCAAGTTGTGAGACTGACTCGTATTTATTTGTTACCTTGCACAACATCGAATCGATATGGATGTATTAAGCAAAAGTAATAATTTATTCTTTATAATATTACATTGACCAAATCCGCTCGTGTATTAGCTATATATAGCTGGTGTAACACTCATGTAATAGTTGTTTGAGTTTTCTAAGTAGAAAAATTTTTTATCGGAAGAGTCCATCCCATTCATTGGCCCTTGCTCTCAGAGAGAGAAACAAACGTAGAGAAATTAATAATATGATGTTACGTTTTTGTGTGACACGTGATATTTAGTTTTTACTTATGCTTTAGTTGTTAAGTGTGTGAACTTTGTTATATGTTGCACTGCTCTATTCATATTAGATGTTGTCTTACTGACCTTTGTACATTTTGTACATATTATTATTTCATTATGTTCACAATTATCAAGATTTGTATTCTTTCATTTATAAATTTAGGATAAACTATATATTAGATCTAAGATTTTGATATTAATGAGAGGTAACTAACTGAATGAATAAATCATAAAACTTTTCATACTCAACTATATCTGAGCCTGGTATGGGTGAACTTACGTAATTTAAAATTATACAAATTATATTTTACAGGAGTATTAGCCCTCACTATTTTATGATGTGTCAGGGTTAGGATTAAAAATATAATTAAAATGTCAACTAGTTTTAAATAAAGGAGTAGCGTTGGATAGGTGGGGAGGCATATTGTAAATAAATAATTTATATATATGGATCACGGATTAAATTCTTAAGGATGCTGCCTTTAGTCTTTTTTTGCATCTATTTTTTGAGATCTTCAATGCAACAGAGTGAGAGTAAAAAATAAATATTCCTAAGTAGATATGAATCTCTACAAACAACAGAGAATCTTGGGACGACAGTTTCGCGAGTGCGTGGAGATTTAGTAAGTGAGGTGCGGAACGTTTGAGTACGTATGCAGCCTAGAGGGCGATTTAGATCACGTTTCAGAACAAAATCTAGATCCCGAACACGATAGGAAAACTCAACAAGTAAAGGAACCATATAATGAAATGGTCAGAGTTCTTACGTAATACCGAGACCAAATCGAGGGTGAGGCGAGAATAGTCTCTCCACCCATTAGCCCACAATCTCGTTCTCATACAGCAGTGTGAGAGTGAGGAAAGGTCGAAGTAAGTCGCCGCATCGTGTAGTGCACAATAACTAAAACATTGCGCATAACTTTCTGCCTGCTATTCAACATAATGGTCAGTATACAGGTTAGCAGTACTATACGTAAAGAGTATTAGTGAGATAGTAAAAGTGAGTGATCGTATATTCATTGTTTATTTTGAGAGCTAACATGAACTACATAGGATGACGCAGAAAGATGTGGACAGAAGACTGCTGTGGATAATCTCTCAGGCTTACTATCACGTGTAGTAGATATAGGCGTGGGGACAAACCCTCGGTGTATACACAATAGCAGACGGAAGCGCTTAAACATCACTTCTCTTTTGTTTATTGTGTGGGTGGAACAGCAGTGATAGGAATAATTACTACTCTCAAAATGGCCAAAGACAGAGGCACTACTTTGGGAAGAAATGGAAATATCAGAGCGAGCCCTAAAATGCTTGAGAGGTAAATTGAATGTTCATAGAGATATTCGATGAATTGCAAAGGGACTCGCATAAGAGAAAAGAGAAAACAAAAATAATAGTTGAGACCTCACACTAGACTGGAATATCAAACCTCAAATATTTGCAATAATTATACCAAGTGTATATCTTCCATAGCTGCTATATGAGAATTCGACTTGGACAAATAAAATAACTTTTTGACTATATACACTTTAGATACCAGAGCTCCTTCACTCGTTTTAGCACATTGATAACATACCAGGTGAGCATAAGAAAATATTACAGCCTCATATATATTTTTGATGAATTAACATTCTCTATTACTTATATTCCTACTAAAACTGATCAGATATTTGTTTTTCTTATCCTAAGAATCCGTTAGGATATAACGTGTAAAATTTGACTTCTGAACATCATCTATTATGACGGAGATACATTTCGTGGTAATTAGAAATAATAATATAAATAATAATAAAATATATATATAATAAATAAATTAAATATTAAAATTAATAATATAAAGTAATTAATAATTAATAATAAAAATAATAATAATAATAATAATAATAGATAATATATACATAATTAATAATAACTAATAATCAATACCAGTAACAATAATAATATCACACTAACAATCAACAATAACACTAATCCCAATGAATAAATAATACATAAAATCATAACATATCATATAATTATAATATAATAATTACAAATACTAAATCAATAAAATATACAATTCATCACCTCCTATTATTGGTGTAACACAATTAATATAAATTATTTATAACAATTAATAATAACACTCTAATATATATAAATAACAAAGATATTAATGACATACTAATATATATTATATGAATAGTATAATAAATAACATCACAAATATAAGAATTCTTATATATGGGAGGTAGCACACATCATATTATATTTAAAATTATATATTTAATTGAATAGAAGCATAATAAATAAACTATTAAACTAATAACAAAAAAAAATACTAAATTATTTTGAGGAAACACTTGGCACGTTGCATGGTGGTATCATTAAAGATAGATATATATCTTTTCTAAAATAATCGATATCTGACTAATTAACGGATTTTACAACGGAATATATACATATAGCTATTTTACAAGCCAAATAAGTAAGATGGAATTATGTAAAATAGGATTTTCTAAATACAAATCTAATTAGAATATATCCATAAATTATATAATTATACTATATATATATATATTATACAAATTATAATATAATATAGGTATTAACTGTATAGACAGTCGACCACTATAACATATTTTGAAGACCGAGAGAAAAATTTTCTAAAAAGTCAAAAAATTCTGATAAAAGTTAAGTTAAGTTAGATTTTTATTAAGAAATTGTATTAGTGGCAAGCTTTCTGGCAAAAATTCAGAACTTGACCTAAAATTTCATAAAAAAACTTCAACTTAACTTAACTTTTCTGAACCTGAAATTAATTTTTGAAATAGAAAAATTTCGGATCTCAATCTTGTTTTTTGGTTACTTAATAAATTTAACGCAATTTTAAATATATATATATAATATTAAAAATATTATTATTATAATATCTAAATATATAATAATATTATAAAATTTAAATAATATATATATATAATTATAAATATATATATAATAATTAATATTATAAAAAAATATAATTTCTGTAAAATAATAAAAAATTAATACTTAATGAATAATATCTTATATTGTATATCACATTAAAATATGATAAATTAATAAATTTATAGATATGATGGAACATTATACCTTTAACGTGTAATCAGAGAGTATTATGATTTTTTTGTAGATAGAGTTTTTTTCAAAAGCTTTTTGTAATACAATATTTGAATTAATTAATGTTATTTGATTGCTAAAATAGCTAGTTATAATAGCTAGTTTATGGTCAATTCTGTTTTCATCCAGTGATTTATTGGACAATTATTCCGTTTTTACCCCTCGTGTTAGTTAAATTAATTGTTAATTTTTTTTTACTACTTTTTTTCTCTTAAAAATGCTTTTTTCCCGGTGATACACGTAATGAGGAAATAACATGAGTAGATTTCGCTTCGGGAACTCCCAAGTGAGATAGCTTTCCTCTCCTTGATTGAAGGTTTCGGTGACAATATTCCTCCTTTGGTCATTTGTACGTCGTGTGCGTGGGTCGTCCTGCCTCTTCCTTAACCAGAGGTAACTGGTGATAAGATTCCTCACTTCTTTTTGTCTCCACCGTCGTGGAACTGTCATCAAAGTTTTATGTTCTTTGGCACTCTTGCTGTTTTCAACAGAAACTTGAACGTTTTCTTCTTTTACATTTTTATAATCAACCTTTCTTTGTCTGAATATTCCAAAAATTTCCCTTGGAAAAATCGTCAGTAATGAGGGAAGAAAAATTCTTTTTGTTCTTTTCAATCGCTTCTTCAACTGTGTACGTTGATTCAAATTTGTTTTCCTTCCTGTAAGTGAAGTGCTTTTTCGAGTGTTCATTTTTACTGTGAGTTATTTACTGACACACTTGATTTTAAAATTATTATAAAAAATCTTATTCGTAATTCTGAATCATCATGTCCGTATCCTCTCGAAATTGCTTTATAAAATATCTATTTGATAAAATTGTGATCAATACAAAAACTTCAAATAAATTAACTGAGTAATCGATTCACAGATTGCTATATATTCTCATTATATATCTATCTATATAATAATATATCAAGTTTACTATATATTATATTATAATAATCTTATTGCTATTAATCTATCTTATAGTCTTTTCTAACTCTATATATATAATTTCATTATCCTGCTATCGTCTTGCTCTTATCTATACGTAATAATTATTTCTCGGTATTATAGCAAATTTTCATGAATCTTAATAGGTTATTAGCGAAATATTTGAAATGAACGTGCTTGAGAAAAAGTTACGAAAGGGGCTTTGGTTATACTGTGAATGTTTTTACATTTCTTTTTTTTACCGCAAAGGAAATCCCAAGTTGCAATCCGAAAAGCGGAAGATGATGCAAGGTCTCTTCGCTAGAGGGACGAAGGGGGTCTCGAGAGAGACACCCCAACCGTCAAGAATTTCCGTGTATGTGGAGGAACCCCCCCTTTACCCACGAATTTTATATATGGTTGAATGTTTAGACCCAGAGGGTTATCACTCTACGCTATATTTATTAATGTCTCTAAGAAATTCTCTAAAAAAATTAATAATAGAATAAGTAACAAAATGTATATGATATATTTAAGCAATAAACAATAAGTATACAACTTAATAAAAAGATCTGTTAATAATATATAAAAAAATTAATAAGATTAATGATAATAATACTTTTTTATTAGAGTTTCAATCTGTTTTCAACCATACAGATATTTATTTGATGAAGAAAACAGTCTTTATCAAATACCCTTTAAGTATATAATATTATCATTTTAAAGTTAAAATTTTTTCCATAGACTTTCTATAATCAAAAATTGAGTGAGAGGAATTCATCTTGTGCTTTAGGCATCACCACTAGTTAGTGTTATGATAAATTTTTAATTTCCATAGATTTCTCTGTGTATATGCCTAGAAAAACTCATAACCTGACTCTACGCTGAAAATGAGACGGTAACCTGGATGATATATGAAAAGTCAGTGTGAGATTTTACACTTTGAGTATGGTCGTACTCTTTTCTACAGAAGGAAAAATTTCGTTCATATTCTTCATGTATTTTTTTAGAGTAAGCCTGTGATTCATATAAAATGGGTAAAGCTCTGGTACAATTATAAAAAAAAGTTAGAGATACATGATTTTTAAAGAAGAACACCAATGAATAATAAACACTGTGCAACTTCGCATTGTTCTGAAAGAAGGAAGTTTGGCTGAACACGTAACACTGCTAGGGCACATCAAGTAGATTGACGCTTTGCGATTCAATGCTTTATGTAACTCTTTTAAACTAAAGATAAGTGCTATATTATATATTAATATTTAATATTATTACTAATATATATATAATATATATAATACGTTTGTAATTAATGAAACCGTATTATATGATTACGTACCTATATATATATATATATACCTATACATATATTAAGGGGCGTAAATATAGGGTAGGCCGGATACCCAATATTATTTAGGTTTTAAATAATTGGAAATTAAATGTAAAATAACTAAATATAGGGAAATTTCTATATCAATAGTTAAAAAAAAGTGTTATTTTGCATCATAATTAAAAGAAAACAACCCAAATAATCAGTATATAGAATATTTGAATATTAGTCATTCCGCTCCGCACCACACATTTTGGTCTTCCATGGCATTTTTTTGCCCACAGGTTCTGATCTAGCTTTAAAACTTTAACCACTGGGGACGAATGACGTCATTGTTTAGGGTATCTTTTATATTTTAGGACGGCTTAACCTGTCCCTAACTAGTAATGATAAAATATCGAATAATTCTAATGAACACTTTGTTCTCTTCCCCGCCTAAATTGAGGAAAATGGTGCTTCTAGCGCAGTATTCGTTGATAATTTTTTGTATACATTGTCTTAAATGTTTTGTAGCTCTGCATACTGATTTAATTTAATAACTTTATTTAAAGTGGTTTTATTTATACATGTATACGTATTTTTACATAGTGTGAATAATAATGAGATTTGGACGGTAGGAGGAGGGGTTTTATTATAGAATAGAAAAAACTTCTTTAAAAACTTATCTATAGAAGGACAGCTTTATCTTTAAAGAGACTGATAGTAACAACGAAATATTACTAATGACATGATTATAAAATCAATTATTGGATAAATGATAAATAACTTCATACAAATAAATAGGTACGTATTATAATATTAAATGGTTTATAGTCTATTCGTTTTATAAATAATATATATATATATAATAATTATAGGGTCAATTTTGGCCACGTGATGATCAATTATTTAGTAGTATACCACTTTTACGTTAGTACATCAACATATTATATATATATAAGCATGTACGCGAACACATAAACTCTGCCTACCCAAGTGTTTTCTTCCAGGTACGCCACTGTATTTCTCATCTATATATTCCTATATATTAATATTATTCTCTGATTATGCTCTTAACAAACGTTATATGATAATTATTCGCATTTAGTTCGTATATGTAGAATATCTATATAGAATCTACTAACAATTTGGAATAATAATATATAAAAGTCATTTTAATAACTGACCTTTCACATACTAACGCTATTTATGATTATATATGTAAAATATATACACATTAAATCATATATATGATACTAATAGTATTTTGAAGATTACCATTACATCATAAAGATATTTATTAATTATAATTATATATAAATATAATCAATTATATTAACCATATAATTTTAAACGTTTATAACAATATAATATATACTGATATATATATATATATTATAATATCATATTATATACTTATTAATAATATAAAATTATATTCAATAGCACTATAATCTTAATACACTAGTATATACTAAAATATATGTATAATAATTTTATGTTTAGCTTATTATAATATATATATATAGTAATAGTATAACATAAGTTAATAATATTAATATAATATATATATATAATATATATATATAATTTATATAAAATATAATTATATATATATATATTATATATATATTATATATAAAAAATATAATTATATTAGTATATATATATATAGGTATTAATAATATTAACTATATACTGTGATAATATAATTTATTATGTATTTATTATATATAATAATATATGAATAATGTTATTATTAGTAAATATTATATTACTCTATTAATTATTTATACTTATAATCTATGAAAGATTATATTATACTATTAAATATTATATATATATATATCTATATATAACTCTATATACTATATATATATATATATAATTATATAATATTATAAGAATATATTAGTTATTTTTATATAATTATATTATATATATAATATATAATATATATTTACGGGGTATAATGTATTTATATAGTAATATATACTATATATATATATATAATATTTTATATAAATTTATTATATATATAAATATTATATAAAATGATATTATATAATATAAATAATATAATTATATTAATATATTATATATAATATAGTATATATCATTCACAACAGAATATACCTCGCGTATGATATTTGAACTAAGATAGGTCAAGAAAACTGATAATATTGGATTCCTGGTATGAAAATTGTGTATGAAATATTTATTTATTTATACTTCCACTTATGATAGGTAGATTGAAAATAAATACTATATTGAATAAGCGTATAATTTTTTAGGGTCGACGACGGTGGGACCAAGAGTAGGGGCGGACGTCCATACGCCGAGGGAGGCGGAGAAGCTAGTCAAGACCGCGACATCTCAAATACAAGGGAGGGTATCCGGAACTCCACGGAGAGGAAAAACAGTCCTAACCCGACTTCTGCATCTTTGCGGGGTATTCTTTTATTCTTTTAGTTATAGAATAAAAAAAATTTTCATACTATTTCATAACACGCTACTCTAAATATGCCTTTTAGTTTCTGTACATAATCGTAGTTTTGAGAATATCTAAAATTAATAAATATAAAAACATTTTTTATTTCATCTATCCATACAATTTCATACCTGAAAGTATATATGTTTCATCATTTCTGTAGCGTATCTATTTAGAGATTCTGCGTAACCTTTAGTTCAATATATATTTATACTCTATTATATATTATTATTATTGATAGATCTCTTCATATCTAATGAACAACTATATACTATAGACCCACTTCATATCCTTAACACTATTAATAATATACTATAATATAGTATGTTATAGTGTAACAATATTATTTAAGCAATGTCCTTTTATAAAGGAAGTTAATAAATTGATATAAATCAAGCCCTAAGCAGATATCCTGTCTCATGCTGCCCTATGTGACGTGCTTGTTTCACTAAAATACCCAATAGAAGTCTGACGAAAACGTTTACCAAGTTACCTTCTTATTTTATATCGTTAGTTTTATATATCGATTTTAATACTTTTTATTTATTTATTATTTTTATTTTATATATTTTTAAGGGCCTCGAGCCGGGAGGGACAGAGGGGGAATGAAGTCCCCCCGTCATTCCGACGCTGAGGCGAGAGACCTAGACTCTCTTCATCTCTTTGCTATTTAATACATTGCATTTTCTTTTAGTTATAAAAAAATAAAAAAAATATTTGAATCTACTGTATTTCATTAACAGCTAAAAAATATACTCTAATAATCTAATTACATTGTTCGTCTCATCGCATATATAGTGGCTAAAATTACCTTTTGAAGAGACGTTCATATAATAATATATATATCAGACTACTATACCATTATCGAGAAATCTTATATATACATATTATATATTATATAGAATACATAATAATTCAAATAATAACTATAATAATGTATCAATTACTATATTTCTGTTATTATAGAATAATCTATGACTAATATATATAGAACTAGATATAAAATATAGTAATGTCTCTAAAGGGATTGGTCGAGTACTTTGGCCAAGTACAAAATAACTCTAAAGTGTATCTAAACCCTAGTAAAGTACTTTAGAATTGTTATCAATACAAGTAATAGTACTTGGTGATCGACAGCTTAAAGCTAATACATAGTACACGATCAAGTATTGACTGACAAAATTGCACTAATATATATAAGATATATAGCACTTCATGTATTTATATAAGCTATAACATTATTAATGAACACATATGAATATCTATTATACTATATATTATATAATATAAATATATATATTAAGTATAACTTATAATATTACCTACTAATATATAACGTATACTGTACCCATACTTATATTTATTATATATTATATTACTACCTCATAAAATATATCATCATCATATCATCATCATCAACAACAACATCGTCTCCTCCCAAAACTGGGGGTAAAGGGTGTAACATGCACCGGAAACAGAACAGTAGAAGAATATGGAAAACAAGTTGAAAGAAAAGCTCAACCTTCTGCCCTTTATATCCTTTTTGTGAGAATTGTGTCGGCAGTCCACGTAAAAATCCTGACCCTAGAGCTGTATCGACGCTAATAGGACCTACTATGGCATCTCGTCCAATGTGGACTTCATTACTTGGCCCATTGTGAGAATATACAACGCCCCTCCAAAGAAACAACGCCATTCACTCCTCTTGATGAATGCACATTTCTTAATTTTCTCTGAAAAACTTCATTTCTTTCCCTCACACTCCTTTCCACTGCAACATACCAATTTATCCCAGTCTTCAGTCTCCCAGTCGATCAGTTCCCAACACACTCACCTAAATAAATCATTCGTTTAACAACCAACATCTTCCATCCTTTCAATGACCACCCATTTCACGCACTTTATTTACACTGCTGTTTTACCGTCTGATAATGCTGACATCTAAGCCACTAATTCCAATTTAGTCAATTCTTCTCAACATCTCTAACACTCATCTGATAGATCTTATATAGACAAGCCCTTATACCTTAATTCTATACTCTATATTCCAGACCATAGATACTATATACCTTAACAAAGTAAAAATATCCCTTATGTAAACCCTAAGCGCACTCAAAGACTTGTCCAATTTAACTTCTACAAGCCGATTTTATATGCAGCAGCACTTCTCTAGATTCCATTCATCTACTAAACACTGCAATCAACATTTCCTTTCCAATCCCACACATTTATTTTAAATGTTAAACTCGGATACTTTTCCAGTTTTCACAACATCTAACATAACTTCAGCTGAGGGACTTATATCCTCACTCACAAATAATTCTCCTAATCTAGTCTACTTCAACCCTCTTTTAACAACCTATCCAAATTCTTACCAATTTTTTCAAACTTTTCTCAGATCAGCCACACAAAACCAAATATTTGCATATAATAGGTAGGGCACCCTCCACTCTTCCATACTTCATCATTTATACACCAATCACCTGCATAAAAAAATAACAAAATGCCTTAAAATTTCCCCTTTCTGACCCACCTTAATTCTTTTCATAACCCACTCCATATCAAATTTGAGTAATCCATGAGACACATACCCTTCTACTTCTGTATTAATATTAACTCATATCATTTCGATCTATTTATTCGTTTCAAGACACTCTGCACTAATCCGTCATACATACTTTGAATTCCATTTGATGATCCAGAATAAGTCTTACCTACCACAACATCAAATTATGACTACACACCTTGCATATGAGCTACTAATTGATCTATGTAGGCTGTATTGACAAGAATTCCAGTAACAAACCTAAAATACAATTTAATTTCTTCTCTTCCCTCTTTCCCAATTCTTTATTGTTTCAATGTAAAGATTGAATTCACACACATATCGCTCTTTATCACTACGGCAAACCGAACTTGTTCACGTTACGCAATTCGCTCTCGTAGATCGTACGCTACTTTGTCAGAGCGGACAAATCCAAGCATGTCTTCCTATCAACTACACAATAAATCTAATTCCTATAAATACCTAATGTTACTTATTGCCACCTACTATATTAGTAGTAAAATTGCTCCCCAATCTTCGAACTATTACCCTCTATATTCGGCTTTCAAATTCAATCATCCCAGTCCCGCCTAATTATACTTTTACTGGATTTGACGTAAAATTGTATTCTTTTAGTTCCACTAATTTTCTAAAATCACTTAATAAAGCAAAAATAAAAAAGGAACATGAATACATATTATATTAATTTTACAAAAGAACTTGATTTTCCTGGGAGATCTTGTCATTTCCGGAGAATTGGTACATCCAACAGAGCTTGTTTCTCCCTACTTTCAAAATTATTTCAGCAAAATTTTAAAGACAAATCTCTGGTATAGAGACTTAACATGCCTCCTAGGATATTTTTTGCTATATGAGGTTGTCATAATACTTGCGGAAAACTCAGATGACAGCAATTACGGACGTAATGTGACGTCGTGCTTTGTGAAAACTCATAAAACTTACACAGGGTTATTAAATATAACAATTCGATAAAATAGTTACTAGATATCAGTTGAGTGAAAACAGAAATACGGAATAATTTTAAATAATAAAGATAATCATCAACCCTTTATCACTATGAATCATTAACAATAATAAATAGTCACCTACAACTTCACGCGGAGCGATGCAACATAATAATGAAAAAAGAAATACGAGACAGCACGTTTCCATATGTATTCAGATAGCATAAAGGTATTCGCATTTACACTCATAGAACCAGTTACATTAGTGCGTCACGCCTATTCAAGATTTAGAATAACTCATGGTATCTCATCAGTCTAAACCGCAACCAATAACAGCTTACTAACACGAAACTTGGAATATTAGCACCAAACTGAATAAACCTCCGATCTTTCAGTTGTTAGAATATTGTATATTATAGCACATCGATCAAATGGCGACATAAATGAAAATTTTAAGCCTTAACAGTCTTTTTAATACTGATTTGAGAATTTTGTTTAAATCATAAATCTACTCACAATATATTGTATATTAAATATTATATGGTTATTTATATCAACTTTATATTATTTAAACTTTTATAATAATTTTAATATAATTTTTGTTTCAATATTTATCATTATATGTAAGCTTGAAAATGGGAAGAAGTATTCTTACCTGAAACGCATCGGCTAATAAATAATTTTAAACTGTTCAAATCGTATTTTGGTTATAGCTCTCTATATAATTAATTATATATATATATATATATATTATAATATATATATATATAATATAAGCGTTGATTATTTTAAGTCAACGAATACTAATATATATGATTATAGTATATAGTATAAATATATATTATTATAATATTTATATAATGAAATTAATTATCATGGTAAATGAAATTTATTTAAAATACATAAAGAAATAAGTAATATAATAGTAGAAAATGGATAAAAAAAATTTGGCAAGTTAAAAATGCAAATATTGCAAGACTTTAGGCAAATTTTTTTAGTACAAAGCAGGTGCAAGATAAATCTGAAGTTTAGAACTGCAATACAAGTATTCTAAAAAATGTACTTAAGTTCAAGTACTTGTACTTTGAACCCAACCTGATATATTAATATATATAATTATAATTATATATACATTATATATATATATAATATATATAACTATATATATATATATATACTATATATATATATCATAATATATATTATATATATATATATTATATATATAATATAATATATATATATATATATAATATCATATATATATATTAAGTGTAGACAACCATATTGGACGAAAATGACCACTGCGGAGCTTGTTTGACCTTTCTGACGCGACTTTTTTGAGTCGCGAATTTTTAACCTGCTTGAACTTTTTTGCTTCACTTTTGGCCTTGGACTTTTCAACCAACCCTTGGTCTTCATGGGTCATTTTGGCGCAAATTTTTTACCTCCTTGTCCTTTAGGGGAAGTCGATTTTTGAGAACCTAATTTTTTAGAACCCTAATTTTTCGAACCCTAATTTTTTGGAAACCCCAATTTTTGGCAACACTAATTTTTTTCGGCAACCCTAATTTTGGCTAAACCTCGAAAAGGAGTTTGCGCAACGTTTGCGTCGCACCGTTGTACGTTGTGCTAGGATGCGCCCCTATATTATTCGTTTCGACGAATGGTCAATTTTTGCCACGGTAATTTTTAATCTTCCTTTAGGGCTTAGCCGTTTTGATGAAAAGATATTCGGTAAAATCTACACACGTACGGCGGCGCGCGCGCGCGACAAAACACACAATTAACCGGGTAATCAGCAGATCATCCACACACACACACACACACACACACGCACACACCTAGCCACACCCATCGCCTCCACATAGCTACACACAGCTACACCACAGCTACACACTAGCTAACACCAGCTCCAAATATGGCTACACCGCGCCTACGAACAAGCCGTAAACCAGCCTCCACATGAGGCTAACCTTACCTAAGCTCCACCCACTTCACATAAACACCTATCACTAGCACTCCAGCACTTCTACACTACAACCTAGACCCCCAATCTTCCCTCTAGGTACACTATACCTAGCCACAAGTGCCTACAACTCTCGTAACACAATAGGCATATTACATGGTCAATTTTGACCCCACGCTAACTTGATGGCTTTGTGGTTCCCATCACCGTAAGAAGTATCTAGGTATGTTCTATTAGTGTTCTATGAGTATATAATTGAGAAATGAGAGTGCCAAGTGAGTGTCAGTGAGTGCCAATGATGCCAAATGAGTGCAAGTGAGTGCCAATGAGTGCAAGTGAATGCCACATAGTGCCAGTAGTGCCACATACGTGCCAACTGAGGTGCCACTCTTTTCAAGCTTATTTTCTAGCCTCCTGAGACAGAATCTAAGCTATATTGGTGTTAACCCTAGGTAATAAGGTATGAGGATTCGATTGGTGTTATATTACATATCTATGTGTATGCTTCTACTATATGAGTTAGTTTTTTTCCTAAACGACTACTCACACATAATAGACACTTATACACACATTCACTATGAAAGCTTTATCACCATGCACACATGTCAACAATAATACATTAAACCATAATCACTTACATTAAACCATATCACCCAACACAGATAGGCACTTACACTTACCCACACACTCGATTTGATGCTCAATTGATGCTCACTTTGATGGCTAACTTTGATGCAGCAGCATAAATTGCCTCAGCATTGATCCTCCAACTTGAAGGTCTCATCTTGATGACTCATCTTATGACATCATCTTGTGATACATCTATATTAGATCAGATTATTCTTGAGAATCAATCATTTGAGTCATGCTCTACGAGCCCATATAGAACAAGTTAATATTAATGTTTCCTGTTCCATAATGAACCAAGGGCGCGCATGCGCTCAGCGCAAGACAGCCAACCCCGGCCACCACGAGTGCTAAGATCCGCGCACTCCCAGCGGAACGCGCGTCGGCCCGCCGTGTTTTCCCAGCCGACGCGTGCGCACGGCAGGCAAATTCCCAGCTTACCCGCCCGCCAGCGTGCGCCCGCAGGACGCAATTTCCTGGCGGAATGAAAATATATAGTAATTATAGTCATTTCATTTTTATTTCTATTAACTTCAAAGATATTATCTGTTTCAAAGATATACTATGAAGTCATTCCATAGTTTTTTCATCTTAAACATATTTATAATTGAAAACATACATTTCCGCGAACCTAAAAACTAGTAACATTACAGGAGAATCTTTAATTTTTTACTGATTACTTTATAAATTTATAGATTTTAAAATTCACTAAGTAACAAAAAAACAAAGTCTGATATTAAATCAATTTATATTTTACAAAACAAAAAACAAATTTTTAGTTAAAACATAAATATACATAAGTGAGAGTGATGAGTGAGAATCTAATGAGTGTGACCTAACACACATAGGGTAAATAAAAGTATCGAATTATTGTCTTTCACTGCTTTAAATAGCTTAAACTCATGTTTTTACTGCTTTAACTCATGTTTCATGTTTTTTAACTCAAATGTTTACTGCTTTAACTCATATATTTATTAACATTATATTTCCTTAAATCAGTAAATTCAGTAAATCAATAGAGGTGTGACCTAGCATAGCAACAATGCTTTAACCTTTTTGTTTTACTGCTTTACTGTCTTAACTCATGTTTTACTTGCTTAACTTATATGTTTAACTGCTTTAACTTTCTTTACTGCTACTAAAGCAGTAAATCAGTAAATCAATAGAGGTGGACCTAACACCAAAGGGGGGATAGTATGCTTTTGTTTTAACTGCTTTACTGCTTTAACTTTCTGCTTTAACTGCTTTAACTTATCTGCTTTACTGCTTAACTTTCTGCTTTTAACTGTTAACTTTTGCTTTACTGTTTTAACTTTTGCTTTACTGTTTTAACTCATATATTTATTAACATTATGTTTTCTTTTATTTTTTAATCCTTTTTATTTTTATCTTTTATTGTTTTCTTTATTTTTATTATTTACTTTTATTATTATTTTATTTTGTTTAATCTTTTTATTTTAAATTCTTTTGAATTTTTTTTTTTATTTTTATTATTATTTTATTATTATTTAATTTTATATTTTATTATTACTTAATATTATTTTTATCCAGTATTTGTTATATATTTAGAAATATTTCTAACACAACAAACACCAAGCACACACATACACATACACACACCAACACACACTTACATTATCACAACTTCACTATCAACCTTAATCACCATGCCTATGGATTACATTTACATAGAAACTTACATTTACACCTTATACAACCATATACACACATTCACTACACAGATTTACTTACACTCACACAGATTACTTACACCACCACAGATTTACTTACACACAAGATTACTAACCTCAACGATTACTTACACTACGACGATTTATTTAAGCACAGCAAGTCAGCTTACTTACCACACAGAATACTTACACACCAGATTTCAACTTACAGTCAACACAGATTTACTACCACAAACACACACCAACAACCAACATCTTCACCACCAAAAAATGGTTCTTATTTGCTTAAAAGATAATGATTGATTTATAATAGAAGTTTCATCAATATACATTAAGTATATTTATTTAAAACTTGTGTGAAATAAAACACACTATTCTATATAGTTACTTATTCTGATATAGATGATTAACTATAAATTATCTTCAAAGTTTCTTAAACTTTATAGAATAAATGCAATCATTATCTTTGAAAAAAGAATTTATTATTACTGTGTTGTTATTTGTATTATCAACATTAGTAGTAATAAGCTTAAAAATAACTTAGTAAAATTTTATGAAATTTTATTAAAAACAATTATTTTACGGTACTCTTAAGGCAATAATCAGAAAATCAGTAAGTGTCAGACCCTCAGCCCCCTCTACCCAAGCTATTGCTGCTTTTGTTCTAGTGACTTACTGCTTTAATCATGCTTTACGATTGTTAATAACTATAAAAATTAACAAAATAATCTCTTCTTGCTAACATAACATGTATGTTATTAAATCATTCTACGTTTTTATTTAAAATAAACAATATATGCTAAATTTGAAATATAATGTTATTTCGCTCGATTGTTAACTTAAGAATATTCAAAAGTTTTTAAATAATTAGGATTTCTTTATTATTATTCCTCTTACAATCCAACACAAAACCAACAACCCGCACTCGTTACAGAATACGACTGACTCTGCTCTGTGAAAATGGGTTGAAATAATGACTTTGCCTAAATTCTGGATATCTTTTGTACCCGGGCGATTAGGCCTAATCGAGTCAGTAGTATATTTCAAACTTGAGCCTTTTTTCTGTAAAAAGGGTGCAATAACTACGTTAGATCCTATTCAGACTGGTTTGGCCTAAATTTCGGTGTATGATATACCTTGTGTTAAGTGTTAGTTCGACAGCGGGATTTGAGGCGTAATACCCAGTAAAAGGTAGATTTTCCAGTAATAGAAGATCGATAATCAATGTTATTATCTTATAAATACATTTCAGAAACTGAAATCATCGTCCTTGGATCGGTAAGATTTTGATAGTAAGATAGCAAACAGGTCTTCGTTTACTCTTTCTTGTTAGTGGACGGAGTAATCTTATCTCTATATGACTCGTATTTGATTGGTCGAGAATTATTTTTATCGCTTTTTGGTTTAAATTTAAAAACCTGTTTTTTCATATCCTGAGCCTAACCTTTGATGGATGAAAATTAATTTGAGAAGGCGGATGTTTTAGACCCAAACTCATTTTTAAATCATACTCGTTTTGGCTGTTAAGCTGTGAACAATTTCTGATTTGTAATAAGTGTTCTAATTTTCATTTAAAGTGTATATATGATCACATTAACAAGTATACGCATCAAACCCAAGCCGATTGTCCATGGTGAAATCAGTTACTGGGAAGTAGGTTTCATGTCTTATATTAAAAGAAAACCATGGCTTGAATTTCAAGTGTGTGCTAAACAAATCGACCCTGTTTAATACCAAGCGTATTTTCGTGAGTCAAGATGAATTACTTTGTATATGTAATCAACTGAAAGATGGCTTACAGTAATACTTTAAACCAAGCTCGGGTTTAAACTGGACCGAAACAGTTATAAGCCTGTGCGAAGAAACCAGCGATCAGCAACTTACTCTAGCAAATTCATAAACATCATAAATATCGAGCTGGAAGTTAGATTATGGAGGATAAATTATGAAACAACGTCGTATTTGAACCTACAATATTGATTCTACATTTCAGCCTGCGCAGCGAAATATATGCTAGAGTAGTAAGCGATGTATGCAGATGAAGAGACATTTTTATTCTCAATAACGTGATCCGTAATTCATTACATGTTAAGCTATAATACTACCATTTAAGAAAACGCCTGATGTGTATACGGTTACATCGATCGTCTCCTAATTCTATAGACGTACAGAATCATTTATTACTGTAGAAAATGAGAAGGTATTTTAACATGTGAACCAAATGTAATATATACTATGATATCTGAGCGGACTTTTTACGTATGTGTTACTGAAGTGTATTACTGAAACGAAACTATATCATCGATAATGATTTAAATGATGGATTTGCAAGATTAAAGATTTCAATATAAAAGTAGGCGAAAACATCAATGTGTAAAATGTAATGTGAAGTATTTTTATAGGTTATTCCTTATATAATTAAACTTGTAAATATATTGTAAGCACGCTTGTATATTTTTTATTGGCTAAAATCCCTTTAAATTAAAAATAATATTTATATATTATATATATATATATATATTATCTATAGATAATAATATTACTTATATAAATATTAGTAACTATATTATAATTATATATTATATATAGTATATATAGATATATAAAATCATTGTAAGTTAAATGATTATTAAATTTTCTATTATATTTATTATATTACGTTTTATTATCTTATTTACTTTTAAATAAATATTACATGTATGTTAAGAGTAAATAAACGATAAGCTGGGCTCAGGATATAAAAATACATGTTTTTCTTGATTGAACCTTATAAAACCAAAGCCGGATAAAATATTCTTCGCCAAGTCACATTACGGTCAAATTAGAGTAAAGGATTCTCCGTCCTACTCAGAAGGTATACATCCTTCTTACCTATAAAGATTATCGATCCAGCATGTTTTCAGTTGAATATATATTTATTAACTAATTGAGCATGAGTTGCGAATCTTCGTCTATTACTGGAAAGACTCTCTGTATGACATAGTAGGCTTATAATGTCTGATATACAAACAACAAGCTAGAAATTTAGGCATAAATTTAGGCTAGGGCTAAGTGGAGTTTCGAGCCAGTTATAATACAGAAGAAAAGTCATTTGAGTCATACTTTGTAGACTATGGTATATCTACGCTATGGTAGAGACTTAAAGTGAACCGGGATAAGTATAGATGTATCCTTAATGTTAGCTATATAGAAGTTCTTTGTTATGAGACACATTTTACAGAGAGAGGTCAGTTCGGATCTGTAATGGGATGTAAGGTTAGAGGCGGCAGGTGGAGCATGGGTGTAGTGCTTTCTCGTGTAGTGTGTGTAATAGCTAGGGTAGCAAGAAAGGAGTGTAGTATAAGTAATGAAAAATCCAAATTAATTTTAAAAAACTCTTGACATAGCTTTTGGGTTAGTGCTATAATGAGCGAGGAGTGTCGAAGATCTAATAGATGATATGTGATAGTGTTGAGTTATTGTTGATTGTGGTTGTTGATTAAGGTATGATGTAAAGTTGGAGAATTGATCGTCGCTGCGTCGCTAGAGACGTCACACCACATAGCATGTTATATAGTTAGCCTTTAGCAGGAGAAGAACTTAATCTTTATCATATAAATAAACGGCTGATGTACATGCTAAAGCAGATGTAAGCAGTAAGTCATAGAACAAACTGGCAATAGCTTGGTGTATTGAGGGTGTAGGCTGACTTCTGAATTTTTCAGATTATTGCTTTAAGGGGTACGTATAAATGTATGTTTATATAAATTTCAATAAATTGTTACTAAAAGTTAATTTTAACTTGTTAGTTATGAAAATTTATAAACAAAATTATAACAGTTATAATAAATTCTTTGTTCAAGATAATGATTTGATTTTTATAGAAGTATAAAAACTTTGAAAAATTATAGACCCATTTGAATGAGTAATTAAATTTGTCATTACCGAAACTCTCCTTGTTTGATACATCACATGTCTGATGATACGAATAAACCATGGAGCGTGTGTGTGGGTGTGTAAGTGAGTGTGCGTGTGTGTGTGGGTGGTGTTGTGTGTGTGTGTAAGTAAATTGTGTGGGATGTAAGAAATCTGTGTGTAAGTATTCTGTGTGTGTAGTAAATCTGTGTGTGTGTGTGTAAGTAAATCTGTGTGTGAGTGTAATTATATCGTGTGAAGTGACGTAAATTGTGTGTGTATAGTAAATTGTGTTGTGTGCTAACGTTATAATTCACTGGATGTGAAGTTAAAAAATTTGTGTCAAGTGAAATCTGCGAATTAAGTGTGATTGTAGAATGGTTCAGCTAAGTTTTGTGAGTAAATTTTAATTAGTCAATGATGCATGTATCGTATAAATGATGGGAGAGCGAATGACGTTGTATAAGTAAGTTGTGTTGTGTGGTGTGTGCTGATGATGTCGTGTTGTTGTTGCTGGTGCAGGTGATACGTATTGTGTGTTCTACTACATAACTTAATGAAAGCAGTATTGCACTGAATAAAATACTACGGGATATGAACCGAAAAAATTAGAGAGAAAGATAGAGATAAATAAAATATATCATAGGCGTTTAATATCTAAAAATAAAATTAGGAGAGTAAGCTAACTACAACTAGATATACTTAAAGTAGAGTTAGACTGTAACTAAAATTCTTTATACCAATTCATTCCAAAATATAAAATGAAACATACTAATCTTAAGAGCAATAAGATAATGAATAATAGTAATAAATGAGGTAGAAAGAAAACCAATCACATAGTGTAAAAAAACGGTAGAGTGAGGTATTAACAAGTTAAGAACAGCTAATTATACAACATAAAGAGAAAGCTACTCTTGAGTTATAAGTTGATTCGTTAAGATTTACAGCATAACTTTTACCGAAACCAGTTAAGCAAAATAGTTTACGAAGCACATAAAACATGTAAAA
This sequence comes from Trachelipus rathkii, assembly GCA_015478945.1. NCBI lineage: Eukaryota > Metazoa > Arthropoda > Malacostraca > Isopoda > Trachelipodidae > Trachelipus > Trachelipus rathkii. The sequence goes on from JABUQX010101650.1 coordinate 27,063, forward strand.
GGACAAAAGATGACTCAAACATCACTTTGGTGGTGTATCAAAAAATCACACCTCGGAGAAATTTGCAACATGTTTAACTTAGTTCGCATCTAAGGATTGTTAATATTTTCATATATATCAGTAAATGTACTTAAAGCAGTAAAATCATATGAGTTAAAGCAATAGTTTATTGATTATAAAGCAGTAAAGCAGTAAAACAAAAGCATACTAAGCCTATGTTGCTAGGCCACACCTCTATTGATTTACTGAGATTACTGCTTATATAATGGTATGTAATATTTTATATAAATCTATTTATTATTCAGAAGCATATATAAATAGGATTTAAAGCATAAAAGGTAATTGTTTAAACCCAAACTGGAAATTTATTGAATTAGAAACTACGATAAAAATGAAACCAGAAAAATTTTGTTTCCTGGGAAATGAAAATCATCAAGTTAAATCTATAGTCTTAGTTTTTAAATAATTTTTAGATACCTGTCAAGATAAATAAATGATATTTATAAGACTGGCGATATGATTTCTCTACTACAATTATTTAAATAAATTTTAAATAAAAAGTAATTAAGTAAAAATATAAAGATGATCTGTCTGAGTTCTCAGTTTTAGATTCTGTCGAAATGTTTGTTTAATAAAAGATCGTTTGTGTTAGTCTAAGTAAGAGAACTCATCTGATTAGAACTAATATTTAGAATGGATAAATTTTTTTGAGATGTGTTAAGTATGTAATGAAAATATGAATACTTATGTAAAAATTATTATTTTCTATATCACTGCCAAATTTGCGCTGAGGCGTACGGGTCGTCGAGTAATGCACGAAATATCTCCGGCCTTGGGACGCACGCTGAGGAGAGCGAAGCGCGGGACGCAGGAGGCGGCGATGCGAGACCGGCGGATCGAGCATTTCGGAGGGGCGTTGTGTGTCCTATGAGTGAGCGCTGAGGCGCAATTCGTGCTTCCTGTGTGATCTATCTGCAATTATGACTAGGGGAAGACATTAATATTAACATTTGTTCGATTATAGCTAGATGAAGAGTTTCATCTCAAGTGATTTACATATGATTAATCAAATTATAGGATGAGAATTAAAGATACGTCATCACAAGATTATATACTAAATATAACCTATCGAGTATTGAGCATACTCACTGATGAAATATGCTTAGGGGCATAAAGTTGAGGCATCAAAGTAGAGTTGACATCAATATATGTAGGTCAACAAAATTATCGAGTTAGTATGAGATGTATAAGTGATTAATTAGTATCATGTTGGTGGGTGTAGATTTGTAGTGATATATAATTTAAATAGTAAGTGTCATATTATATATAAGTATACATAGGATATGTGTGTATAAGTAGTCAGTAGTTTATGTGTGTAATATAAGTGTTAGAAAAAAGACTAATTCATAGAGGGTAAGCATCATATGCAAATGTAATATAACACTAATATGTAATCCTCATATCATATAATTAGGGAGTAAAGACACTACATAAAATTAATATGAGGTCATACTTTAATTCAGAGATATAAGCTCAGGAACCGAGATTATGGTCTAATGAACAATTGTAAGCATGAAAAATATGATGGGTACTATCTACACACGCTACTATGTTTTCGACGCAACTAATGAATCCCTATCTTATGCTGATCAAATTTCACACAGACTATCTTACAGAATATAACGTAGTACTAAAATTTCATTAAGTCGACGCCAAAATACACATATCTGCACTACATTAAGAAATATAATATATTGGTGAAACACTCACCAACAACGATGGCTCACTACGCATGCATACAGACATGTGCTTAACTACACTATCAATACATCAATCATAGAAACTAATGAGAAAATTATCTAGAATATATGACTTATACGGTGATGGGAATCCTACCAAAGATCTAAATAAGTTAGACGTGGAATCTAATATATGGAGTCTAATACACAAGAGAAAGCTGAAAATAACGCTGTTGTATTGTGCATCTACAAGACTATATAAAAGGATATCACAGACATAGGTGAATAGTCAGTTGATATAGTATAGAGTGCGTACTATGAGAGATGGCAAAGTCTAGACAATGTGTATCTAGGACTGAAGACTGGGCTGAGACAGTCTGTTTGAGCTATGTGAGCTAGGGAAGGCTGGTGATAGGTGTAGTGTAGGCGAGGTGTATATGCTATAGTAGGTGGATAGGTTATGCTTATGTGTATGCCGGTAGATGGAGATGTGCGATTCTATATGTGGAGTATGGGTGGTGATGGAATTGGTGTGTGATGATAGGGTGCGTTTGGAGTGCTGCGTAAACGAGACGATCGCGTTTGTAGATGCTACTCGAAATATCTTACATACTAAGAAACGGTAAGGAGTTCGTAATTGTCTTGTCATATGGTACTGTGCCCCATAAAGGCGAGAAAAATTCACCGCACTATAAGATTGATAGACTCAAGTATCAGTCATAATAGAGAGGTGAGAGCCAGACAGAGTTAGGCGGGCTATTATAGTATTACAGAGTTGCCATGACTGCACAAGTCTTGTGGTCATCACATTCTCGAGATAAGAAGTGAGTAGCTCTAATATAAACACTGTTAGAGATTTGTATTTTGTGAGAATTATGATCCAATATATCCAAATTATTGGGTGATCTCTACCAGAGAAATTTGTGAGTCTTGCATCTTATAAAATTAGGATTCATAAACAGAGCAAACTCATCGAACTCAAATAACAATTGGATTACTCAAAAACTTAGAGGATGTTCGAATATAAAATCTTTGACTATCCCAGTAGAGAAGGTACAAGTGGTGTACTGGTATAAAATATGGCTCGAGAAAAGGAACTCAATTGTGAAGATGAAAAGAGTGATGTGTCGAATAATGGTCATAGTAGTCCCCAAAAAGTGCGAAGTCAGCAAAGTATCACGAGTCTACATATTAAAGTGCAGATCTCAAAAAAGTGTCGAGCAGAAATACCATCAAAAAGGTCGGTCATTCTTCGTCGATAAATATAATATAAGTAGTGGCATATTGTTCTTAGAAAAAGATATTAATTATTTAAGTTGATTATTATAAATAAAGGTTATATCGAAAATAATAACAATATATGTCGTCAATAATTTAATATAAGTTATATATGGCGAATGGGTAAATAGATGGATATATAGGATATGCGGTATTATTGATAAAGGTGAGAGAGTATAGTATCCGAGAGTGATTGTAGATAGACTATATAATAATAAGAACTATATATATAAAGTAGGATGGGAATATATAGTAACTGTAGGTATAAAACAGGGGCATATAGTAATTATAATTGTTAGTATTGTAGTAGTAGTCTAAGATCTATAATACTACACTAATATATATAATAATTTGTCGATATAATGAGTGAACGTCGCCGTAGTTATAGAATAGATATATCAGATATTGTATGCGAAGTAAACTAAGGGAGCGTTTAGTATAGATTAGAGATTATTAGTATAGTGTAATTTACAACTCTATTACATTGAAACAAATGATGATAGGATATAAGTAGTAGTAGAGAATTAGATGTACTTGCAAAGATAACAAATTTAGTCGAGAGTCCTTGATAGGCAATTATGTCAACACGATCTTCTATCAGTACCTCAATAGGATTATGGCAGGTGTTAGTCAACATGAGGTGAGTCCGTGGTAATAGTAATTTGACTTTGGTCCATATAAATGATGAAATCTTTAGACCCGAAGATACTCATACGATAACGGATACTTGTATAATCCGATGAATTGAACGCTATAGATATCATATGACGAGTACGTATTAAGATAGTATTGTAATATTATAGCAGAGTATGAAAGGCAAGTGGTATGTAGATATATATTTTGTAGTATCTACTTGGATTATTATTAGTTAAATAGTGTTGAGATATAGGGTTATGGAATTAGAATTTATATAGTAGAGTGTGGGAGGTGTACCAGGTGATAGTGTTATATTAGTATTTAGTAAGATATAGTAGTAAAGATTATAGTAATAATAGATTTACCCTAGTCGATATCATGGATTATGACACGAATAAGCCTATATTGGATTATTGCTAGCTGGACGAATTGCGTGCAGTATACAAGCGTATGCTCGCAGAGGCACTATCGTTAATAAAAATGAGATAAGTGGAGTTAGGGAGTTGCAATGATTCACTGGTAGGGTTAGTAAGAATAAAGTGCGTATATATATTTATTATATGATGATTGAAATAGTGCAGATATTATATGATTAAGGTTATGGTTTTTGTATATGTAAGTAGGTTAGCCCCTTCAGTAAAAACTAACTATAAATATCTAGTAATACTACGTGAATACAGTACTAGGAATAAGTAGTTACCTGATTATTAAATTATATTAAAATAAATGTTGTAGAGTGATAAGAGGATATACGGTATTATTGTCAGATGATATGCAACTAAAAGAGAACGTCTAAATTGACATCGTTCTGGCACGTACATATGTTCGCTGCTAAACTCAAATCGTTGGCGAGTACTAGACAGTATCAACCGTCCTGATGCTGTCGCACTAGTACGTGCGAGTCTTTGATCGTGTAGCCTTGATTACATTTGATCGTGGTAGCTATGGCTTCTAGAGAATTGATGATACGTATAGGAAGTGAGGTGGTAGATAGTGATTCTCTCCGACTTCTGGAAGAAGTGCTATAGGGTGATCTATCCCTCGATTCTCAAGTAACTATAGTTATTTATGAGTCTAATACTAACACTTTCCTAGTGAATCAATATAACGCCAAGTGATCGCAATTGTCTCTAGTCGAAGAAGGATATGCGACCTCTGATACATCTAAGAGTGCGATCGTACTAGTCATTCAGAGCTGATATTTCTGTCGTCAAAAGTTTGATATCCATTCAACTCTCATGTAGTTTCGTACCAACTAGAATTTCATATCGTCTTATATGCAGAGAGTGCATACGGTCTGTTCGAGCAGTATCAGAGGGTCTAGCTTGCGAATATACGTTGCCTACTTGTAGCAACCGAGATTTAATATGTTTTCTCCCGTCTCCTAGAAGATTTGGGAACCCTGACAGGCGTATAGATACATACGATATTGCTTTCGCAGAGAGACATTACATCAACGAGTAGGGATATCTGCGCGTCACGTCTCGACAAGCATCCTCATTATGGGATAATTCGCCTGGATTGATGTCTTGCTTAACGTATCAGGATCGTCCGGTCGTTTAGGATTAATTCGAAATAGCTAGACTATCTGGGCTGTAGTAATGGGAGGCGAACGATCTTTTTCGATAATAGTAGATTCAGATATTATGGTCATAGTGGATATTGTTTGTCTGCCTCTGTGCATTAAGATTATTTGCAATCGAGAGTTCTCGTCAATCTTCATAATGCGATACTCGACGCTTACATTCTACAACTACATATTCCGATACTCTGACTGAGCATCTAACTGGCATTCCGTGTCTTAGATTGGGGCCGATCCCGTCTATTGGAGCTTGATAGCCTTATCGGAGTGGATGTTGCTGGAAACCTGCGACGATCATAATTCTCTTAACAACTTAAAATTACTACATTTAGAAAGGCGAGTATCTTCCTATTCTCTATTCGACTGGTCTTCCGTCTGATTGATAGGGAGGCATCCTGATCTGTACCTTGAAAAACATCATTGGCTTAGAATATAATTATTATAAAATTTATCGTTCTAAGGAACTTAAGATATGTTATTAAAAAAAAATAAATATTACACAATTATTTATTTTTTTGCCAAATATGAATTTAATATTATTCAAGAGATTTGCTAGGGTCCAAGAAACTGATTCTAGTTAGAAGAGCGAGAGTTTTGTTACTCTTCTGCATGTTACTCAAAATACAAGGAGTATATCCGTCTTGATGGAGTTCTATCTCATATGGGTCGGGTTCACCCGCGTTTGGACAGGTCGAGTAAAGCATTGGATTTATAAATTGTCACTGTACTTCTAGTACATTTAAATCTATGATTTTATTGAGCTGCAGATATATGGTGCTTTACTCTTGTTATGGTAAGAAGCGGCAGTGTACGAGGAAAAACATCGCGTCACACCTTTACGGCCTACTTAGCACAAGTAGTGGTGCGAGTCTGGCCAAGAGTTTGTGTAGATATTGTAATATCTAATCGTGCTGGTGCTTTTATTATTCAGCCATACTTCTTCGTTTGTGAATATTCCTCATTTCTGTGATTCCTTGCTGAATTTAATCTCTCATTTAAAGCTGCGTCTGTGCTATTTTCGTAATTTTAACTGTAGAGAATTTTGAGCGTGCAACTGCCCACAGAATAATGGGCCTCTGCTGCGTAGTGGTGGTTCAGATACAAGCTGTAAAAATAGATATATATTTATGCATAATATATACTTGATTACGTTATTATTGTATTATGTATATAGTAATTACCATATTCTAAACAGTTAATTATATTAAAAATGCATCAAATATGTTGCAAAATATTTTATCTAACTGGATATTTAATATTATATATTATTATAATATATATCAGTTATTTCGTTTCATTTGTACTTACGAAACCTAAGAATTGCTCGAGTTTGCATTCGTTTTGTAAACACGAAAAATCTGAAGAATGCCTCACAATGTAATGAATTATCCTCATATCTGTTAAGTTGTGCTTATTTCCAGTGCTTGTCCTGTTAAGCAGTTCTTATCAAAATATGTAAATATAAAACTGATGGGGTCGTGGATTTAGGCCATGGGCTGAATGATGAATGCATTCAAAAAAACTCAGGTTTAAATTTCATTTCAAGGATACCATCAATTATTCTGATACATATATTGTATATATAACATTTAGTTATTTATTCGGTATCAAACCTGTGATCTATCACCAGAACGCGATCGACAGATTTGTTAAACACATATAAGTAAGCCTATATCACGAACGCGGTCGCTTAAATCAGATCTCCTTCATTATGGGCGTAACCTAAAATATTACAAAGAGAAAACTGGTCTAAATAAACAAGAAAATAACTAATTCATCTATGTAATCCTTGATTTATACCAATGTGATTAATAGGATATATTTAATATAAAGAATGAGAAATACTATGTTAGTTTATTAATTCAAATATTTAGTGCAACAATAATAAATGTCGTTACTGATATTATTCAGACCACATGTGCGTGACGCGGCTAAGGCCCAGCAATAGAAGCTTTGTATTTTTGATTGGAAGTTTTTCCATAAGAATCAACTTTTGGTAATCTTCTAGACTTTCTTTATCCCTAACTTTTTGTAAACTTTTATTGTTTCTCGATAACACTTTCGCACCTAGAATAATGCATAGATGGTTCCTAAACTTCTGTTTAGCTCGTTCTACATTTCAATGTTCCATTCCAGATTAGAAACATCTTTTTACATAAACATTTCACAAGAACATCTGATTACTATATATATACAATAAAATCTTTGGCAAGTTTTGTTAGATTAAGAAGTTGGGCATGTCACTTGAGGTCACACAACGTTTACAAATATAAATGTGCTCGATTGCAACGTGCTAGTATGTTCAACTTTACAAAATAATAGCCGAGTTCAAACAATGGACATTTCTTTGACTAATTCCCATCTCAACCAGAGAATCTAGCTGTCAGAGATCGCTATGATATAAAAATAATTTTCCTCAAAATGTCTCAGTTCTCAAAACTTTACAGTATAAGAGATAGTTATTGAATGAGTGTAAACTACACTTAACTACTAAATCTATAAGAACTCTTTGGCACTCCTGATTGCCTGAACTATTTCGAATTTCGTTCAAGGAATACTGATTTCTTACGAGTTATTTTGTTTTGAATACATGAAATTTCACTTTGTATTAAGCCGTCGATGATTTAAATAAAAAAAATAAAAAAACAGTTCCTTCATATTTCTATCAATTTTATCATCTATTAAGTGAGATTTTAAATCTTTGGAAGAATAATTATATTAAAGGTATAAAATAATTGAATTATAATGAAAAATTTGCTTTTCTAAATAACGGTATCACACACCGCATTTTTATTTTGTTTATCAACATTTTCCGTAAAAAGTTAATCAAATTCAGCTAATCACTAGGAATAAATAGCACCTTATAGTAAATTAGAATTCTAATTTTGATAAGCACTACCGAAGGATCGCACTAATGGTTTTCAATTGCGTCTCCCAAATAATCGAGCATAATTCCTTCCGGATTAGCGTTACAAGTTCACCAGTAAACGTTTTTCATGAATGAACTCGTGCTAAATAGTTCCTGAAGTATTGTATAATTGGAATAGGTAATAATAATTATTTATAAGCTATACATGCTAATTAATTTCATATATAATATACTCTAAATATATATATATATATTTCTATGTATACTATTTATATATATAAATAACGTATATTATCATAATTATATAATCATATATATTATTATATATATATATATTAATTTCCATGTAATATATATTCGAAATCAATTAAAACGCAAATGTGGATATGGTTAAATGTATGCAAATTGTTACCGATACCGAATCTTTTCACTCTCATATCCGAATCACGTACTCAAAAAATCGACGATACCACCGGACCGATACATTGACGCATACTAATATATATATATATAAATATTATAGACATATTAGAGTATTAGAGAATTATAAAAATAGGAGATTATACTATCAATATGAGGATACGTATATATATATATATGGTGACACTAAAGAAGTTACCCGCAATATATCTGAAAACTAAGATAATACAAGAAAACTGATAAATTTGCAATCAGCGGTTGAAATTGTATGGAAACATGAAAAAAAATTATTTTTTTTATTTGTTTATATCTCCAAAATGATAGGTAAGAAATACCTAATAACATTATTTCGAATTCGCGTATGAAATCTGTATGAGAAAGATTTTTTTTAACTAAAAGAATATCCTAGGGTAATCGCAAAGATCAAAAGAGTGGGGTTCGGCCTCTGGGAGACGGTAAGGACTATTTCCCCTTCAGGATGTCTCTCGGCCTTCACGTATGGAAAACGTCCCCCTCTGTCCACGTCGCTCGACCCTACGAAATAATTGTATATACGCTGATCCAATATGTTTTAGTTTTCTCTACCTATGTAGTTTTGGAAGATATAAAAAAATTAAAGAAAAAATATAAATTTTTTTTATTTTCATACAATTAAAAAGTGATACGTCTTGTTTCAGAGGTCTGTACTATCTATTTTCTGAGATATCATGCGAGTAATCTAGTTTGGCATATTTAACTATATTATATATATATATATATATATTAAAAATACTATATATATTATATATATATATTTATTATATATATCTCTTTAATATATATATTTAATTTATATATAGATATAATATATATTATTTTCCCTGTTCCTAACGGTCAGTTTTGAATTTTTTTCGTTTTTTAATCTATTCTAATATATTGATCGTAACATCATTTACGTGGTAATGAAATCTGAAAAACTTATAAGAATTTTTTCTTTGATTTATTAGTTTATAATCTTTTTTTTTTATCATTTACTAAGATAATAAATTACTCGGTCAGATAAAACTGTAAAAGATGAGATTTTATCCTCCCTTTATAAGCTTGTCGTCTTGTGTCCTTTTACCGTAATTTGTGGCTACGTGGAATTGAAATTTGCGTGCAACTCAAGTCACCTCCTCTGATTAGGGCATCGTACTACAGTGAGTGTGGTGTAAACCCTGTATAAAAATATATAATAAAGATTATAATATATATATAATATATATATAAAATTTATATTATTATTATTATATATATAACATTTCTCTATATTTTATTATATATAATTATAATATAATATATTAATATATTTATATATCTATCTTGATAGGTAAATATCCAATATTTCCAATTGTAATTGTTCATTTTGACTAATTTTAGTCATTAAGAGACGTATTAATGAAATGCTTCCCGAGTTTGCGTTCGTTTTGTCAACTTTAGCCCAAAATCGTAAGAATGCTCTACACGTAAGGAATATATTTATTTTCCTCCTTCTATTTTTATAGGTTGCTATTTTCCCGTGATTGTCCTGAATTTAAAGCAACAGTTAATCTTAACAACTATGGAAAAAAAAAGTTTAGGAGGAAATACAGGGGCTGTATATAATTGGATGCAAAGTGTTTGAAAAATAAGAGACAGTGTGAGTGTAGTATTAAATGATAATAAATCAACAATGGGATATAATTATTTTGTAATATAATAAATCATTTGTTAATTTTTATAAATCTCGCCCTATTAAAAAAAATATGTGACGGTATAAAAATAAAAATTCAAATGTTAATTAAACAAGTTGATAGCATTAAACTATATTAACCCTTTAACTGCCTTGACTGGCTCAAATTGCCATAATTTATAAAATGAGAATGATTGAATGTCTGAAATTTTAGCCAAAAGAAATAAATATAAATTATTTATTCTATGTCCTGCTTTAGTATTATTAAAATAAATGTAATTAAAGATATATAAAAAAGAAATTAGTTTTATAAACATTAGTGGTCTTTCTACTTCTATTTATCGTATGATAATCTTTACTGGGAATTAATTTAATCTTTAATATCTTCCAATTCATAAGTATGCGCTCCGATAAGGGCCAGATATACAAGCCTTTGTTATTTGTCTGATTGATTTTTTTATGAAGAATACTTCGCGTAAATTTTTTTAGTTTAAAATTTATCCCAGTAATTCATTTTAAAAAATTCTTTGCTTCACAAGCCAATCAATCGCCCTAAAACTATAGCATAGGATTATACAATACTTCTAGTATACTCGTTCCCCTACTATTCAATGATTAATCATCCATATTATCACATCACAAAATCTGAAGCAGTTCTTCAAAGAATATCTGAATACCAGTATATCAAATTTTTATTTTTTATATAATTAATCAGTTGGCCATTTCTTTATTGATTAAAAAAGCATATCCCATAAAAGACTAGTCACCATACAGTATACAATATAATGTGACGACTGCATAGTCTAGATATGTAGGTTAAATACCTATTACAAATTAAGATCGAGCTCAAACCACCTGGTACAATTTTCCTTTGAACTATATATCCCATCTCTACCAGAGAACACTAGGTCAGAGATCGTTATGAACTCAAGAGTAGCCAAAATCTATATTTAAAAATTCTCATTTCAATATTTCAGGATGCAAGAACTTAAAATTTGATATCCTTAAAATAAATATACTATGAACAAGTTACATTCTTAACTACCACTATAATGATATTAGACTTCTTTGCGCAAATTATTTAGAATAATTCTGATAGTACCGAATAGTAATATAATAATCTCCTACGATGGAATTTCTTTCAATAAATTTGAAATAGAGTATTATAGAGAGGAAGAGAATATCGTGTATAATCAAATAAAAAAGACGTGCATTTTTTAGCCACTGTTAAAGTTTAAATTAGGGCGGATTTTCAAAAACTAAACGTTCGGCACCATTTAGTACCGGCGTTAATGATTTGAAAAATATATATGTAGTACCTGAATTAATGATTGGAAAAATGTATCCGCTATCTTAGCTTGCCATGAAAAAAGCGGTGAACACATGACAAGCTTTCAAAAATGGAAAGAACTCGAAATCAGATTGAAGAAAAATAAAACTATTGTTAAAGAACATTTGCGTAAAATAAGAGAAGAAGAAAAATACTGGCACCAAGTGCTAGAAAGATTGATGACACTGGTAAGAGTGCTTGGAACACAAAACCTAACTTTTCGTGGATCAAACGATAATTTATTTGCTTGTGTCAATGCTTAGTACAAAACCTGTACGTTTTTTTTTTTCTCTGCATCAACTCAACGTTGGGAAGTACTCCTGCATCACTTGCCATCACTAATGCTCAAACCTCTCAGCGATACAAGATGGGAGAGCAGAGTCGATGCATTGCTTCCTCTTCGATATGAGTTAAGTGAAGTGCATGACGCTCTCATGGATATTGTTGAAAATACCACTGAAAATTTTGGCAATGTTTCAAGAGTTGAAGCTGAAGGATTTGCCAAACAAATTAGAACATTTTCGTTTGTGGCATCTCTTGTAGTGTGATACAACATTTTGTATGAAGTTTAATTTAACCAGCAAGATACTTCAGACAAAGGAATTTGATTTATCTTGTGCTACAAAACAGCTTTGCAAAACAAAAGAATTCCTTGAAAAATCAAGAAGCGATGAAGATTTTAAGATGCTAGTAGATGCTATGGAAATGCAGAAGAGCTTGATATTCCAGCCTCTTTTGAACAAGTCAACACCAAAGCAATTAAAAAAATACAAGGCAGTTTTCTTATGAAGCAAAAGAAGAACCAGTATAAGATGCAAAAGAGAATCAGCTCAGTTAATGAGCGATTCAATCAGATGCAAGAGATCAATTTCAGATTCGGGTTTTTCAAGTTCGTCTTTGAACAATGTAAGAATCTGGAAAAAGCGTTAACTCATAACAAGCCGAAGGATATTGCTGCGAAGGAGTTGTGTGGCGAGCTTCAATCCATTTCTAGACGAATCACTAAGTAGTCAACTCCAAAGGACGTCTTTAACTTCATTTTACAATCTGACTTGGAAAAGAGTTTACCTAATTTGCATATCGCTCTGCGGATTCTACTAACGTTACCGGTATCAGCAGCCTCAGGAGAGAAGAGATTCTCAAAGCTTAAGCTATTAAACTACCAGCATTTATGACCCAATTGGTTGGACTGGCTAACTATTTTTCAATCGAACAGGAGTTAGCACAAAACACCGATCTAAATGAATTGGTTTCCACATTCGCTAAGCTCAAGGATAGGAAAAAAAAAGTAAAATTGTCATTGCTGTTTAGCTTTTTATTCAATGTCAAGCAATTTACATAGTAGTTTTATAAAAAAAAAAAAAGTACTGTAATTGTTGTTATTCTCTTTACTGCAATTTAAGATTAACTATCACTAAATAATGAATTTTTAATAAATTGTGTGTGTTAATTTTTGTTTGTTATATATTTCCTAATAGTGAGTGGTTGAATCGGACTATTCTAGTTGATTAGGGGGTTGGTTTGGAATGGTTGGAGGGGGGGCGCCTCATAATAGTTTTGCCTAGGGCACCAAAATCTCTTGCGCCGGCTCTGTATATATATATAATATATATATATAATATATATATATATATATATAGTATATATATATATATATATATATATATATAATAATATATATATATATATACTTATATATATATATATTAATAATATTATTATATACTATACTATATATCAGGGCTAGCCAGCCAAAAGTGGCCGCCCATTGTCTAAAATTATACACATCTATTCGACTCCTAATTAGGTTTATAACCTCATTCTAATGGCTTTTTGCAAAGAAATAGGTAAGGTAAATATAAATACCTATACTTTTCAAAAGAAATGGAAAATCAAGACACTTGCCTAATAAAAACATAAGGTGCTGATTAAATTATTATTTATTTAAATAAGAGTTTCTGTGGGTTGCAGGAAAAAAATTAAGACAGTTTCCATTACTTGATCTTTGTTTGAATCGACCCATCGCCGATGCATACTTGGCAGGGCTAAGCCATTTAGTCGATCTAAGCCACATTTTGATTCTGCGAAGCGAGCTAAATGAGCGTTCAACTGTGCTAGTTGGGCAGGGAAGAGAAAGCAGTATAAGTAAGGCTTTTTTAATTTTTGGAAAAATATTTTCGCTGGTTTTCAGAACTTTATTTAGGTTATCAGGCGTTTGCTGTTCTTGCCAAATTTTGAACCACAGCTCTATTTCTCCTTCGTTGCCATTCAAATCGTAATACGTCACACAAGGTGAAACAAGCTCAGACCATTCTTTGAATGTTATGTTCGTCATGTTGTTTGGGTGGAAGTGGGTCAAATAAAATGCAGGTGACTTCTCGGCAGAAAATCTTATTTCCAATGACGTTACGATGGATTCTAAGTAGGGAATGATAAGTGAGATTTTCCAAAATTCAGATGGATTTCCTTCTGGGGGGATTGCTTATGTGCTTTTGTCTGCTAGCAGTAAGAGGGGGGCTCAAATCAGCATTCAATTGGTCCGCAAGTTCCTCTGTTTCTTGCATTATTTACCCTGTTATGTCAACCGCCCTTATTCGATGGTCTCTAAGTAATTCCAAAATAGTTTGGATGTGCGTGTTTGCTTTCACGACGTCAAGCATCTTCGACTGAAGGTGGTTGGCGACTGGTTCCAGTAAACCTGAATACTTTGCAATTAGTACAACTGAAAACACAAAAGTTGACCTGGTGGCGGCTACGTGCATTTGGTATGCCCTTTACCTCATATTAGTATTTCCCTCTTCAACTAATATCTCCAATGCTCCAACTATTTCGACGAAATGGTCCTTAAAAATACGTATGCTTTTATATTTTTCTGACCATCTGGTCTCGCAAAATTTGGAAATGTTCGGTAATAGACAACGGCGTAAGACGAAATCACGAAAAACGGTGATTATCTCCTTTATAGTTCCAACACAATTTCAGATTTCTGGAATTTCATTTAAATCGTTAACAACAAGATTAAGCTTGTGCAAAAGAGGAACAATGAAAGTACTGAGGCCTTTATATTTCAGCCTCAAATAGCTTGCACACCCCTTCTTTCCCAGACATTGTCTGAGCATCCATCGAACCTAAGCCCGTACATTGTCAGGAAATCCTAAGTTAAACGCCAGATTCAGAGGTCACAAAATTACTCTTGTGTGCCTCATGCCTTTTGCATCCAGCCCCTTTATATGCGTTTCACAAGAACCGATGGTGAAAGTATATTCGCTCTTTTACTTTCTACTTATTTCCCCCTTCATCGAAGAAACGTAGACCAATAGACAAATGCTCCTTTCCGGAAATATCCGCGGTTTTGTCTAGATAGGCCCATGCGGCTTCTTAAGTATTATTCTTATTTATATTTATTATGGTGACTGGACATTCTAGCAGGGCCAATTGCGGCTCCTTAATATTAATTATTTAAAAATAAGAAATACGACTTCGCTTTTATTGATATAATTGATCATTGTTAATATTAAACTGTGTTGCCAGAACTACAGATTATTCTGTGTTCCATAAACTATTTTTAATTATTAATTATTATTGGTTGACTGGGACAGTCTATATAGGCCCATGCGGCTTCTTAAGTATTATTGTTATTTATTATGGGTTGACTGGGACATTCTAGAGGGGCCAATGCGGCTTCTTAATTATTAATTTTTATTGGTCGACTGGGACAGTCTAAAAAGGACCATGCGGCTTCTTAAGTATTATTCTTATTTATTATGAGTTGACTGGGACATTCTAGAGGGGTCAATGCGCTTCTTAAATTATTTATTCTTAATTATTAATTATATCACATATTTACAAGATTTTGCTGTATAAAATGGGGTATTTCTTTATGTAATTACGTCGCTAATTCCGAAAATGCAATCAGTTTTTCGCTAGAACCCTAATGATATTAGTTTAGGTTAAATTTTATAATTGACTGAGAATATTTTTTTACGCATAATAATGGTAAAATATTTGGTGTTATAATAACAAAGATATAGAATACTATATTAAAATTAAAACGTAATTTTATCATAATGACATGTGGAACGTTGCATTAGACCGTAGTTTTCAAAACAGGGAATGTAGGCCGCCGCAAGGTGGCGCTCGGCTTTAGTGGGACTCCGCCGATAAATCCGTTGAAGCAGGCTACCGCAGGTACCGGTTTGAAGCGATCTACGTGAAAGACGTGTCATTCATACCATTGTTTGTTTTCGTTCAATGTATTATCATTACAATCGTGCTTTTAGTTTGTGATTGTGCTTTAAAGGCAACAAGTAGGAAGTGTGTAAATTCACCTGATTCGTTTTGTTACATCTGTGGTGACACTTTGAAATCACAGAAAAAACTATGACTCCTATGATAAAATTATTGCTTATGAACATTTTTTGGTTGCAAAATAGGGGGACCAGGATAAAAACTGGGGTCCCCACATTTGCTGTGGTACGTGTGCTATTACTTAGGTGTTGGTTAAATGAAGAGAACAGATGCATGCCTTTTCTTTGCAGTTCCTATGGTTTGGAGAGTTAAAGTAGATCATGTAAGTGATTGGCTACTTTTGTATGACAAATGTATCGGGTATGAAAGGAAAACAAAGGAAAAGAATAGCGTACCCAAATCTTAACTCTGCAAGAAGGCCAGTACCACATAATGAAACTTAGCCTATTCCCAAACCACCAGAAACCGTAGGGCAGATTGAGGAAATGCAAGTGGACGATACAACTGATGTAGACTACGAACCAGACACATTTTAAGATGAACCTCACATGATCAGTCAACCGGAGTTGAATGATCTTGTTAGAGACTTGGGTCTTTCTAAAGAAAAATCTGAATTGCTTGCTTCTCGTTTACAAGGCTGGAATTTTTTGGCTTCAGGTACTCATGTTACCTATTTCGTGATCTCATTAGAACTTCCTGCCCAATGATTTGAAATGACCTGAATCACTTAGTTACTGCAACAATATTGATGGATTGATGCAAGCCTTGGCCACGAACACAAGTCAGAAGAGTGGAGACTGTTTGTTGATGCATCAATCTTAAGTTTAAAGGCTGTACTACTACACATTGGTAACAACCCCATCTATTCCCATCGCACATGCAGTACACATGAAGGAATCATATGAAAAGCATGGATTTTCTGTTTGGATAACATTCAGTACGGAAAATACGAGTGGAAAATTTGCGGTGATTTTAAAGTTTTTGGACTATGTTAGGCTTGCAACTGGGTTAACCAAGTATCCATGCTTTCTGTGTGAATGGGCAGCCGGAATAAGATGAACATTGCATAAGAAGGTTGGCCCCACCTCGGCGAACGATTTCATACACCGGGGCGAAAAAATATTAAAAAGCAAAAAACCTAGTTGATCCTAAGAATGTACCTTTACCCCCTCTTCACATAAAACTTGGGCTATCAAGAATTTTATAAAAAAGTATGGACAAAGAAGGCAAAGGATTCAAAAACTTTGTGCACATTCCTTCGAATTAGTGATTCTAAAATTAAGGAAGGAATTGTTGCTGGTCCTCAAATTCGAAGATCTGCTGAAAGATGAAAAATTTGATGAATGTCTCAACAGAACAGAATAAGCTGCCTGGTCTGCATTCCAAAATGTAGTCAAAAACTTTCTTGGGCCTTACAGAAGCCCACATTGCAAGACCATGGTTGACACTTTACTGCCAGCATACAAAGTTCAAGCCTGTAACATGTCCCTTAAAATACACTTTCTTCACTCTCATCTCGACTCCTTCCCTGCAAATTTAGGCGCCGTCAGCGATCAACACGGGTAAGTCATCAAGAAAAATAGTGAAGATGGAGAAGAGATATCAAGGTAGATGGAATCTGACTAATTGCTGGCCGCACTACTGTTGGGGACTTAATAGGGAATCACCGCAGGACATTTACAAACGTAAATTCAAGAGCTGTTGCGTTTACATAAAATTGGTGTAAAAATTTAAAAATGATTAAAAATTGTAAAAAATTTAAATTGTAAAGTGCAATTGTTTACAATAAATTTAAATTTATACAAAATGTTTTTTAATTGAACGTTACACAGCTAAAAAAGTTGGCATTTAATTTTGTTCAATTCTACCAAACCAGTAAAAAAAATTTGTAATATTGTAAAAAAATAACTTGTAAAAGTCCTTTTACAATAAATGTATATATACAAATGTTTTTCATTGAATCTTACTTAATGAACAACATTATGATTTAAAAAAAAGGTTGAGGACGTAATTTTTTGCATTCAACTAAAAAAGTTAGTTAATAAATAAATAAAAGAGCTAAATTAATAAATGACAAATATCTCAAAATCTGTGGGTCCCGCAGAAAAACTATAAGTATATTCGGAATCAGCAACTAAAAATACATAAAAAAAATGTGTGTTTCGAAACCGATACAGAAATGAAGTTAATTTTTGTAAATATGTGATATTATTATTGGTTGACTGGGACAGTCTAGATAGGCCCATGCGGCTTCTTAAATATTATTCTTATTTATTGTGTTGGCTAGGACATTCTAGAGGGGCTAATGCGGCTTCTTAATTATTAATTTTTATTGGTTGACTGGGACAGTTTAATAAAAAGGAGATAGTTTGGGACCTAAGACTAAAAATATTATTTAAGTTTAAAGGTAAAAGAATTACTTACTGTTATAGGACTCTTCATAATTTTAGGTAAATATAGGAGCCAACTTTATAAATAATTCACTGTTATAGCTCACGGCTACATTTTTTAAGCCTAGTTCTATCAGCAATCTATTTAAGCGCACTCTCGCTTCAATTATTTTTAAAACCCACGCCCTTGGGTGTTGCCTAACTAAAAATATATTGCTAAAGCAAAAAGTCTCCAAAACACCAATAATAGTGTGTGAGATATAAGAAATATTCATAAAATTGTAAGCATTTTAAAATTCCTCTTTATCAATGTAATATAATTAATAGCAAATAGTTAAGGTTTAACACAAGCAAATAAAATTTCCTAAATCCTCCAGCAAACAAACAATTTGCCTGGAGGCAAATTAAGGGGAAATGATTTTCAAATGTACAAACACAACTTTTAAACCATAACATTCAGTTCAGAACAACAACATGCAATTACTCCTATCATAACATGCAATATTATAAAGCAAATCAAACATATTTACAAAGTTTAAGCTTCATACAAACAAAGCAGTACAATAGTATAAGCAAGATTCAAAATATGATAATTTACATGGAAAGCAGAATAAATTACTCAAATTAGTTGAGTAGTCACAAGGGCAAGTGTAGGAAAATCAAAACGATCAATTATATAATACTTAAAATTTTAAAATAAGTTTTAAGCTTGAACCATGTTCCTGTGAATATAATAGGCACTGTTGTAAAACCAGACCAAAAAAAAGCATAGAGTATAAGCTAGCACTGTTGTGCAATATGCAACCAGTTTAAACCAGAATTAAATAAGATTCAAAGCAAAATCCTTTTTTTTAACAATCAAAAAGACCAAACATATGTACCGTATGTAAAGCCAAAAATTTTTTTAAAAAGCCATAGGCCTATCTAATATGAAAGTATAAAACACATGCAAAAGAAGTATCGTAAACGATTCAAAATGTAAACCTCATATGCGAAGGCCAAAATTTAAAGTATAGAGTAATTACCAAGCAAGAGTTCAAGCCATATGGTGTACAAGATTAAGCAAATAGTATTCAAAAATTGAGTAATCAACCAGAAATTCATGAATAAATTATCTCAAATATCCAATTCGAACAGCACCTCATCAACCAAGCGACAAGTGAGGTTAAAATCAAAACAATAGTAAATTGAGCAATTCAAAATTTTAGAGTAAGACTTTAGCTTTGAACCAAGTTTGCTTAAGATACAGCATAATAAGCACCTATGTAAAACCAGAGACAAAAAAAAGGGTAATAGAGTATATTGTAGCACTGTTGTGCAACCAGTTTAAACCAGAATTAAAATGTGTTAAAGGCAAAGAAAATCTTTTTTTTTTAACTCATATCAGTTAGTATACCACATGGGTTCAAAGTCATTTTTTTTTCAAACAAAAGATGGCTAAATATACAAATATAAGTACCGTTGTCAATGTCAAATAACTGTAAAACTGCCCATATGACAACTGATATAAAGGGACAAAACATGCAAATGGTCAATGTAAAGGTTTAAAAGCCAAAGGCCAATTTTCGAAGGACCAAAACATATATATGTAAAGTCATTTAAATGTTTAAAAGCAAAAGGCCAAATAAAGGACCAAACATATATATGTAAAGTCATGTAAATGTTTAAAGCCAAAGGCCAATTATTGAAGGATTAAACATATTATATATTATATTATATAATTATACTATATAAATATATGATATTATATAAGAGGTTATACTATATTATATATAATATATAATACTATATATATATATTATATATATATATATATATATATATATTATATATATATATAGGATATATATATATATATTATATATATATATATATATTATATATGACATATATATTATATCACCTACTATATATATATATATATATATATATATTCACACTGCCCAAATTCACATAATAAGTAACTCTCTCTCTCCTCAGCATTATTAGCAACATGTATCAACGTCTCAACCAATTGTTGCAAATACCCTAATGGTTGCACTTAGAACTCTGGATTCAAATCCTTCTTCCCCCACATTTAACACAACCTCTTCTTGCCTTAACACCAAACCTCCCAGAACATCGCAATCTAATGACACAGCGGGTCCGACTTATTTACTAAAAGCTGTAATAACTTTTAACAATTGCAATCTGAAACACAAATTATTTCTCTTAGACACTGGATCTAATGGTTCTCTATGCAAACTGTCAGTCTTTCACAACCTTCAAAATACACTCAATGCACTATTGCATATATAACCTTAAAACATGCAATATTCAAATCAAATCTACTACAGGTTCTGTTTTTCAGCAACTTTGCAACATCACTTTAAAAAAAACATCCTGTAACATCTTATTTACCAGTTATTTTTATGGTTGTTCACGACTCAGTCTGTTCTTTTCAATCTTTAGTCCTGAACGACTCCAATCTCTTTAGTAATGCTCCAATCTCCCCTGATCTCAAAAATTTTATGTTTGTAGCAGACATTGAAATTTCTCTGACATATCAACCCTTACTAGCTCAATCTCCCCATTCACATTCCTCACACAAAATTTCATCATCTATCACTCTATCATCAACTCAATTACAAAGAAGATCTCTACTTTGAATTTTCAAAATAATAAAGATATAACTTCCTACTCACTTTACTCACAAAACAATCTTTCTGTCGACCTCTCCCACACTCTACCTCTCACACCAAAATTTCCATTACACCTCTATTCTTTGATGCTATTTCAATCTCTCGCTACCTTTATATTGACTCTGAGGTTACACATAATCTTTACACAACATTTGCTATTGAATTTCATTCACATTCTAAAACAACCTTTTGTTTTAATGCATTTTCTTCTGCTAACCCACCCCCTCAGAACTTAGTTTTATCAACTAACAACTCTCATATAAATAACTATCTTTAAGCCGGTAGTATTCCTAACACTTGCAATAATGTACAAACATTAGTAGA
This sequence comes from Trachelipus rathkii, assembly GCA_015478945.1. Classification (NCBI taxonomy): domain Eukaryota; kingdom Metazoa; phylum Arthropoda; class Malacostraca; order Isopoda; family Trachelipodidae; genus Trachelipus; species Trachelipus rathkii. Next base: position 48,250 of record JABUQX010101650.1, read on the forward strand.
TATTATAAATGTAAACGCTTCCCCACAAACATTACAAAGGAACATTCACATTGCCACTGCAAACCAAATCAAAATTTTAGACGAAACTACACTCACCATTTATACACTTCTTACCACCTGTAGTACAGGCATCTCCAAAATACAAATCTAATCCGCGTATTAAGATATCCTCTCTTCCTCCATAAAAGATATTTCTCAAGAGAACACTCTTTTTACATGACAAATGTACATGACACTTTTTACATGGGTCACAAATTCTCTCCAAAAAGGTTATATAAATTCAATTTCTCCTCCACACAGTTCCCCCCCTTCCCTGTAATTCCCAAAAAGAACTCTTCCCGTCCCGCTATTGTGGCCTATGACAGGCATATTAACTCTCACTCAGTTTTAGTTCGCTTTCTCTATCATGCATAAACGATCTCCTCAACTTATTAGTTAAAAGATCCCTCTTTACTACAGTAGACCTCCTTGATGCTTATCACGCACTAGAAATTGAGGAGAAATCACAACCATATCTCGCATTTCGCACTCCAAAGGGACAATTTTGCCCCACCAGATTAAATTTTGGTCTCTCAAGCTTACCTCCTGTCCTTAACCGCACAATGGAATCAGCTCTCTCCTATCTCTTAAGCATGGCTTGCAGAGTATTTTTTGATGATGTTTTAATCATAGGTCTCTCAATATCATATCCCTCTCAAAATATTACTAAAGATGTTTCATTTTTTTCGGAAAAATACCATTCTCATTAAACTCTCTAAATGTCACTTTCTCCGAACAAGTGTTCTTTTCCTCGGTTTCCGCTTTTCAAATAACGGCATCAGTCCTGACACTGCCAAATTAAAAACATTTAAATCTTTCATACACCCCACAAATGTTGCGGAAACACGCTCACTCATGGGCTTTTTAAATTATTTCAATCATCTAGTGAAAGATTTTGCAATAATCGCAAAGCCAATAACATCTCTATTACGCAAAAATGCACAGTTTATTTGGAATCCAGAACAACAACAAGCATTTGACACTCTTAAATAAGCTTTACTTCTCCATCCACAATTATCTATTCCTGACTACAGCAAACCCTTTTTCGTTTACACGTACGCATCAAAAAAGGGCCATGGGGCAGTTCTTTATCAACACAACCAAAATGGTAAAGAAAGGCCACTTTCTTTTGTAAGTCGTCTCTCTAAAAGGAAACAGAAATTACAGTACATCGATCAGGAAGTTTCTAGCTGAAATGTTTGATTCCAAATCCAAGTGTTCACAATTTTGTATATCTTATCATTAACACTGCACGACCAACCATTAACCCACCTCTTTAAACGCAAACAACTCACGGGTCGATTGGAGCGCTGGAACATATTTATTCAAAGTTTCAACCCACAAATACAATACAAAACTGGCAACCTTAATGTTATACCCAACTATCTGAGTCGCAACCTACCTTCACTTCCCACCTCACACACCCCCACACCATCTAACCCTGCCCCATCACGACTTACACACCAATTTGCTACTCACCTCGCACCCTCACATAAATCTTTTCTCCTTACACCCGAAATCTTTGCAACAGAATTAGCAACTTGCTCTCGTTTGGGACCCCTGCATAAATGCATTAAACTTTCCAAATCTTCCCCGACAACACCTCCCCACCCTTCATCTCCAGATACCCTTATACAAGAAGCTTCAGGGCATTGTGGCTTTGAAAGAACACAACACCCCTACAAGAGCGATACATCTTCTTAAATAACATACGAGCATTAAGCAATTTTATGCCATTGAGTCAAAGGCACAGTTCCCAAACGCGCTCCCATAAAAGAATGTCGTCTAGGAATCGAACCATTCTTAAGGGTACACTACGACATTCTATGTTCCCATCCGCTCTGTCAATTTTCACAATCTAAATACATACTCATTTTCAAAGATCAACCAACAGTTTATGTCGAATTATTGCCACTTAAGCAACACACTTCTAAAGACATTGCACAAGCCTTTTTTGAAAGTGTAATTATGCGGCATAGTAGATCTGAAATATTAATATCTGACTTAGCTTCAGAATTCAGATCAGAATTCTTTAAACAACTTTGTTCGCAGTGGAGAATAAAAGCACTTAACATAGCTGTTAGATGTTATCTGCTCTTCTAAGGTAGGTTAATGAAGAGACATCTTCTGTTAGACAGAAAAATAACTTTGATGCCGATCACTTTTTGCTTGATTTCTACTAGACAGCTGAAATGAGATGTTTGTGATCAGTGCACAAGATGACATTTCTTCCTTCTAGCATATGCTTGAAATGAAGAACAGAATAGGCTGATAGAAGTTCACGGTCGAAAGCGGAGTATTTACATTGCTGTTCTGATAGCTTTTTTCTGTATAAATCTATAGGTACTGGCTGTCCATCAATCATCTGAGGAAGGGCTGCTACTATAGATGTCTGACTACTATCTGTTACTATTTGAAGGGGTTACATTTGTAAGCGAAAATGGAAGAGTTGTAGCGTTTTGAAGTTGATTCTTGATCTCAATGAAAGCCTCTTCCTCTTCTGTAGTCCAAGTAAGGTACTTATCTTTTGGAAGGTGTTTTTCTTTATCTGATGAAGGAAAGACGAGTTTTGCCAAACAAGGGATAAAAAGGCGACATTGTCCAATCATTCCCAAGAATCTTTTAAGAGCTGGTGAATCTCTAGGAATATAGTACTTGGAAATTTCGGAAGTCTTTTCTGAAGAAGTTCCATCTGAAGAGATATGATATCCCAAGTAGTTGAGAGATGACTTGAAAAAAGCACATTTTCCTAAGAATATTTTAAAAGATTTTTTTTTTGAAGAAGCTTGAAAACTTTCTTGTGATGTTCTTCATGCTATTTTGGAGTTGCTGGAAAAATTACCAAGTCATCTAGGTATTTGTAAATAAATCGGAGATATCTAAAAATGGACTTCATTATTCTCTAAAAAGTAGGAACAGCATTTATCAAACCAAATGGCATAGAAAAATATTCAAAAAGGATGAAGGGAGTTGTTATGGCAGTCTTTTCAATGTCCTCCGATTGTATTGGAATTTGGTGATATGGCTTCTGAAGGACTTTTTACTGAAAATTGTTGACCCATGTAGGCGTAGCGAGAAACTTTAAGTGTGAAGAAGCGGATATTCATCTCTTTTAGTTATAGCAATCAAGGATCTGTAATCACCACATGAACTGAGACTAAGTTAATTGAAGATCAAATGAGCAGGAGCCGGAGCCGGAGCCGGAGCAGACTCAAGAAGAAAAGCATAGAGTGTGCAACTACGGAAAACTGATGAAGGAGAGAGAAGGAACAAGAAGAAATAGGAATTGAGGAAGAGAACAGAGCATGTTGCATAGTTGTCTCATGTGCAGGGGCAAAAGAGCCGGAGCCGGAGCCGGAGCCGGAGCCGGAACCGATGCCAGCCGGAGCCGGAACCGATGCCAGCTTAGAAATCTTGAAATATGTTTATAATGGTTCAAGGAAGGTGTCCTTATATATGTTTTTGAGGACGTAGATTCCGGATTTTTGGGCATCAGATCCCTCAAAGGTGCCTCAGAACCACGGTTGCGGAGTCGGAGTCGGAGTCGGAGTCGCGGAGTCGGGGAGTCGGTAGTTTTGAAGAGGGTGGAGCGGAGTCGGAGTCGAGTGAGTCGGTAATTTGAAGAGGGTGGAGCCGGAGTCGGAGTCGGAGTCGGTAATTTTCTGAGGTCGGAGTCGGAGTCGGAGCCGAGCCGGAGCACCTTCAAGATAGAGTTGGAGTCGGAAGATTTTGAACTGACAGTTATAAATTGTGACTCTGTGAATGACTTCAATCACTTCATGCAAGTTTTTGACTGACTTCCACATCACAAAATGCAATTGCAAACTTCGAAGATTTTTTTAACCAGCACCTTATGCTCTCAATTTGGATTATATTCTAATAAATTCAACCTTCAACCTTATACCATCTATATTTAAGATACTGAAGGAATAAAACTCCATGGTACGAAGAGAAATTTCTTTCATTGACAATGATATTATACTAGCTGTTGTTTATATTGATCCAATCTACAGGTAAGCTTAATGAAGAACAACAACAAAAAAGCTAAATCTGCACTTTGGAATGTGGCCATTTGTATTAAAAGGTTGCAGGAAGTTCAAGAAGAAAAGGATACATCTAAAACATATTGTAAGTGATGAAACTACAACTATCTCCGTTACTACCTTCAAGTCATTCTTCAGATAGTTCAGAAGATTAAGGTATGAAAAAGCCAGATATTGAAGAGCTTCTTAGTCGAGCGTCAGATTGGTTCAAGAAAAGGTCAAGGTCCTTCCTAACTCTTGTACACAATATTCCATAATTTAAATAATTTTTTTGCTTCATTGAAAGAAGTTGAAAAATTTTATGTAACTTCGAAGAGTATCAAGACATTGTACAAGAAGCTGAAATTGTTGTTACTGCTCTACCTCCAACGCAAGTTAGCGTGGAACTGCTTTTTCTGCTCTTCGCATTCTCCAACGCAAGTTAGCGTGGAACTGCTTTTTCTGCTCTTCGCATTCATTCTATTTTTAAGAACTTAATCATTCAATGAGTAGATGATATTAGATGTAAGTTCATGGAACAAAGTAATGTAGTAGTTTATATATATATATATATATATATATATATATATATATATATATATATATATATATATATATATATATATATATATATATATATATATATATATATATATATATATATATATATATATAATCAGTAGACCCCTTCTCTAAATTATCTATTATCAAACATTTTTGATGGCACTGTCTTTTCAATTATAATTTTTAATAATAATAAAATAATAGATAATCAAAGCAAATTAAGAGTATATGTTTAATTAATAGAAATGAGGAAACATATTTGTAGTTGGTGAAGATTTCTTAGTTGAAGTGCTTTGTTCCATATATATATATATATATATATATATATATGAGAGAGAGAGAGAGAAAGAGTAGAGGAAAGAGAGAGAGAGAGAGAGAGAGAGAGAGAGAGAGAGAGAGAGTATTTTTTCCTCTCCCAGGAAGGGTTCTTCATCCTAAGCATCTTTCTCTAGACGTCCCTCTCCTGCACTATTCATCTTCTCTTCAGCGCTATATATTTGGTAGCTGACATCTTTCCAGAGTCCTCCACCGATCTCCACCCATCTCTTCTTCGGTCTTCCCTTGGTCTTCTGCCCTCTGGTGTCTATACCCATCTTCATTTTCTCGGCATTTTCTCCTGCTCCATCCTCTCCAGATGTCCTCACCATCTCAATCTCCCACATCCATTTTAGTCATCTTCTTTTCACACCCCACATCTTCTAATAACTTATTTCTTTATTCGAAACGCGATGCCGACCAGAGCCGGATATCCGGTTCTGTTGAGTTTTATTTCTTTGTCCATGTTTGCCCAGGTATTGTGGAGCAGCATAACACGGAACCTCGACTTTTCATCATAATTTCGTTTAACTAATCCATACTTTTTCATCTCCCCTTCTAAAATTACCACCCTCCGCGATACTGCCTTTACCTCCTTCTCTCAATTACTCTTATTCTTTATCCCTCCCTTTATTTCCTCCAGAGCATTGTTTATCTTGTCTTTCTAGATATGGTCTATTCATCCCTGCTTCCTCCAACTCCCCTCCGCAAACAACTCCACCACCTCGAATCGCCTCCTCTCGCTACAACATGCCAGATCGTCCGGCATATGCCATTATGTCCCCTTCAAATTCTCCCAGTCATAGGGAACATGAAACAAGTCTATAAAATATTTACCACTGACAGTTTAGGGGACACAATAAGAAATGTAGGAAGACGTGTAAACTCATTCATTCTGTATTAGTGTTTAAAATTTTTTTTGAATGTTTCCTTAACTTTGTTGAGTGTGACCCACTTGCAACATTAAAGAAAGGGTTTGGATAGTATATGGATTGTTTGGCATCATATAGTATATTCTTGACGTAGCCAAAGTGGCGGGTTTTTAGTTACTTATTAAAGTAAACCCCATGTTGTAGCTACCAGTATGACAATAAACTTATTAAAGCTTGTATTGTGGTTAGCATGAACTTTAGCTAAAGATTTTACTTTTGGTAGGAGTTGGCGTATATATTATATTGACCTTTGTTTAGGAAATTGACAGGCCTTAGGGTGTGGTATAGGTTGTGTTTGTCGCATGGGCATGTATTTGATAAATATTTAGTTGACTGGGACAGTCTCGATAGGTCCATGTGGCCTCTAACTGGTTCTTTGTTTCTTTATCTCTATTTGAGGTAATACTACGAACTTTGATATAAATATTAACTTTTGATTGGACAACGATATGATGGTAAAAGCAATGAAGAAATGTTTAGAGGTGCTTTAAGCTGTCGAAAATATCCCAAGTGGCGAAGTTAGATGTTCATCACTGTTCACATTCGGAAGTACAACTCATTAAAAACTTTATGGCACATAGAATGCAACTATATGCTATTTTTAGATTGCCAAGGTCGCCTACTACTTTAAAAAAAAAAGAAAAAAGAAAGATTTTCCCAGACACAAAATGGACAAAGCTCTCAAGAATGGGAAGCGACACAAGGTAGGTGGAAAAATTTCGATGGATTGTTGGCTGATCTAATGAAATTTTATGCTATCATTGAAGTTTAAGAGGAAGTTTCAATGGATCAAGATATTAACCTTATAAAAAAAAAACTTAGATCTTTTCAAGTCTTTAGGCAAAACAAATCTGCTATAAGTTTATTTATTTATGTCTTTAACTTATTTTCAAACACCTTCCATTATATATTACATTGCATTCTCCATAATTAGCAACAACATATTGAAAATGGGATGTTTGTTTAGAAGGGTTTTCAAGCAAACATCAACGAAACGTTTTCAAACATTTTGAAGTTGCAACAGACTTCCGCTTTCTGATAATGAAGAAATTATAATGCCTCTTGTGAGAATCAATTCTTAAAATGAAAAGATATAGGGCAATTACAATTTATATTCTTGATGATTTTTCAAACCAGTTAGAGAGCAAGTTCGCGAATCAAAGATCCATACTTACCAATCTTTATAAAGTTACTATTCCATCGACATCTATCCAAAATTTTGCTAATTTTGGAAATAAATTTGATATGTGCAGTCATATTTAGATTATTAAGGATTTTAGCATTTACCTCACTCAAAATGTGAAATCCAAAACAATATTTCACTACTCTGAAAAGGCTCAAAGCAAACTTTTTTAATTCTACATGAGAAGAAAATCTAACAGAAATGGCTTTAATGAGTGTTCATCATAGCTTCACAAAATATAAACGAAGGAAGTTATCAATCATTTTGCTGTTAAGAGATCAAAATTAAGAATTTTTTATATGAATAAAATTATCTTTTTTTTTATTTTCAAATTATTATTAATGTTCCATTATTTTATTCCCTTTTATTGAAGTAATATATATATATATATATATATATATATATATATATATATATATATATATATATATATATATATATATATATATATATATATATATATATATATATATATATATATATAGTATATATATATATATATATATATATATATATATATATATATATATATATATATATATATATATATAGAGGAGAGAGAGAGAGACAAAGAAAAAAATAAAATAAATAAATAGATATATAGGCCACACACACACACACACATATAAATATATATATATATATATTCTTAATCTAAAAAGAGCAAAAAAAAATTATACCAAGAGAGAGGAAAGAGGAGAGGAGGAGGAAAGAGAAAGAGGAGGAGGAGAGGAGAGGAGGAGAGAGAGAGAGGAGGAGAGAGAGAAGGAGAGAGGAGAGAGAGAGATGGACGTGCAAAATTGAAAGATGAGAGAGAGAGAGAGAGAGAGGAGAGAGAGAGAGAGAGAGAGAGAGAGAGATTAATGAAAAAAATTTAGAAAATTATTATGAATGTCGAAAAAGTAAGCCCAACCTGAAATCGCCCCAATTTATACCTTTTAGTGAAAACTCGTCGCATTCAGAAAACCACCTTTAGAGCTTCACGGGACAGCGGGACGGACCCTCACTATGGCATTCCGTCACTGTGGAGACCTGGCCTTAGGTGGGCCACACCAACAATACCCTCACCAAACCACTATTACGCACCTTTCTTCTCGCCTCTGCCAACTCCCATATATCTCTCTCCTCCAGGCATTTCTTTACTCACTCAATTTTCTCCGGTCTCCCAGCCGTTCGATTCCCAGCGCACTCAACACTCACCACTTATCCGCTTAACCAAACCGACTCATCATCCATCCTTTTCCACATGATGAAACCATCTCAACGTATCTTCATTTATTTTCTAATTTACCCCACACCACATTCTATCACGTTCATTTCTCATTTTAATAATTCTTCTCACACCTAACACGCCCTAAGTTTGTCCATCTGAACACATTTTATCTTCTTAGATCTATACCTCTTTATTCCAAAACCATAGTCTCACCTCACTACTACCATTAATACAGGTAACAACATACCTCTATATATATATATATATATATATATATATATATATATATATATATATATATATATATATATTTAAAGCGGCGCAATGAAAAACGGAAAGCGTTTCACGATAAATGCGAAAAACGGTTAAACACCCAAATCCTCGAACTGAACGCACAACAA
>JABUQX010101651.1:0-12500 GCA_015478945.1 Trachelipus rathkii
AGAGAGAAAGATGATGCCGATGAGTTGCATGATTTATAATAGGTAACAAAGGAATGAATGTTTTTTTTACAAGGTTGGGGTGGATAGGAAAAATTTCCTACATGTTTGGATCATATGGGACAATTGGTCTGCAGAGACCGGACCAATTATTTTCTGGGGTGATAGATCCAATGTTTTATGGCACTTGAATCAACCTTATCCTCGGGAAGTAGTGCAATCAATTAGGGTAACCCGACACAGTTGAGTGTCATAGGTGTAAAATAAACATAAAACCAGTTTTCTATATGGTTGGAGGGAAAGGCACAGGAGAAGAGAAGGTAAAGGAGGAGACGAGGAGGGTTTGTCAGTTGTAAGAGGAGCTTCTTATATTACCTCATTACGATGTTGATTGAGATAAGGAACCGATAAGTATACAGTGTTACTGAGTATTGGGCCGGGTCCAACGTTGCGTTCATCTTAACAAATAGTATCCAGGAGATAAATTCCTCTCAGAAGTATATCCGGAATGAACTCCGTATAGCGTCATATATTGTATCCCTTTGAAGTGGTTACGTAACAACGCTCTACGGGTTTAAGAGAGAACATGATTGAATCAGGTTATCGCCAGATAGCGATACGATAGTAATCGCGTATCGGGGTAGTGGAGTGCAAGGGAGAGAACCACGTGGTTTTGTGAGTTCTATAGGGCAGTCACGGACCGCTACGGATGAAACCTGCGGTGTACACATACATTGCATCAAGTTGTGTCTCTCTGAATAAGGAAGTCAGCTTTCCCTTACTGCATTCATTTATATGAGGAGTGAGCTGGCTTAATGCTATGGAAAACAGAATGGGCGAGATGAAGTCGATGCAAGTAGAAATAGAAAGCGGCGAATGAACGCTAAGGGGTCTCCCATGATGGCCTGATGTGAGGTTGATTGATTATATGTAGATTCTTAGCAATTATGACTGAGATTAAAAGGTCTAGGCCTCAACAGCCTCAGTTGGTACTAGATGGGGTATTGCTCCTTGACTAACGTGAGGTTCGTTAATATAGAGGGCTATTGGTTGGTATGGAGCTAAGATTAATAAAGCATTTCATCAATAAAGGCATCAAACCCACCTACTGTCGCTGGTCTATGAAATGGCCCAGGTAGGGGTCGGGTTGAAGGACCCGACAGAAATGTTGAATTCTCCGCCCTTTCTTGAAAAGCGCTTTATCCTTTTTGTTTTTTACCCAAGTTATATAAATGATCTCTTGAAAGAGCATTCTACTTGTTTTCCGTGTTAATTAAATAAATTCTCATTCATTAATGACCCGTAATAAACAAGATATTAATTTTTCCTGAGAGGGTAACTACTGTCGCGTGTATTATATCAATCCGCGCTCCACCCAACTAACGATTTTCAAAAACATCCAACTACAATATCTCTCGTATCCAAAACGGCGTTTTCTCCAACTTGGGCTCTTATAGAGTGAATACCCCAAAATATTAACCCCGGTATGGGTGGGTCTGGGTGTGACCTCTGAAAAGCCTCTTCCGGAACGTTTCCACGTCCAGTCCCTAAGATGAAAAACAATAAGTCGTTCACCAACGGGAAAAAAAACGCAAGAACCAAGGATTTTACCAAAACCGAAGTAAGGGACAGCCTCTCAGCTGGTTAGGCAGAGGTTCGGGTTCGGAACAATAAGCGGACCGGAGACAAGCCAATAACAGACAGGTTTTTTGAACCTGAGTACGCCCTAACCCATCGGGGGAAGAGAGGGGCAATATAATGTGGCCGATATTATCGCACAGAGACATACGGTTCGATAGGCTAACCAGGATTCAGAGGAGATTGGGGAGACTCTCAAAAAGAGAGAGAGTTAGGATAATTAGGGCAGTACGCGAAAAAGGAGAAGGAGAGAAAACTGAGAAAAGGATCGGGATATATAAGAGCGGGAAATCATATAAATATCAAGAAAAATAGTGAAGAAAATTTTCTATAATGAGTGTCTGTTGTTTAGCTTGAGAGGAATGCATGTGGTAGTATTGTTTGATTAGGGTAAATATCATATACGCAGACCATTTTATTAGATAGAGTAGAGTGATCATAGTTAATAATATAATGGAACAATAATTTTTTATAGTTTTTGTACAGTACAAATTATATACAGAGGATAATAAATAAGGGAAGAGGGGCATTAAGTATCGAGAAAACAATGAGTATACAGAGAGAAATGAATTGTGTAGGCAAATTACAACCGACCTACTCACAATGTGATTTTTGTGCCCTGCTTCATTATCTTTGCGATATGATTTAATACGGAAGGCCTGTAACTATCATATGAGGGGAGTTGAGCTGTTACATAATCGTTGCTACATTTAAATAAAATAAAATAATAAACATTATATTATAATAATAAAGTAATAATAATAGATTTAATAATTATTAATAAGTTTCTGTAGTCAAGGTGTATCTGAAATTGTATATATAAGTATATTAATTGGCGGTCTTGTTTTGTTTGTTTTTCGTGATCTACATCATTTCTTTATTTTACTTCTACTTCTCCTTTTGGTTTTTGTCTTTTTATTTTTGTTTTCTTGTTCTGTTTTTTTTTTTTTTTTTTCCCATATGATGATGTGGTTAAGTTAGTGATTATCGTATAATGATTGTAATGTAATGATGATACGTATGTAGATTAAAGTCAGATTATATATATAATGCAAATAATACAGGACGTGTAATAATAATATAATAAATAATAGGCTTATCCCACTATAAATTTAGAACTAATTAAACACAATAATAATACATATATAATAATAATGGCTAACTGCACATAGTCTATTACTCAGAAATCACTTCCTCTGGAATCATACCAGAATACTCTGGAAACATTTCCTAAAGATTCACTGCTAAAACCATAAATTTTATTATCAATATGCTCTTTCAAAGTGTACTGAAGGAAAACACGAGCATTAATACCACGATGGCTAAGAAATTCATTTAAATATGGGCGTCTATCATTTCTAACTTCGTCAAGTGTTTAACACAATTAATATTTCGACCTCGTAATCACATAAAGAACAGTCCATGCACTGCTGGTCTCAATGTCAAAGGGATAAGGCAAGAATACTGGGAAGTGCCAGATAATTGGGGACCGTGAGAAGATGGTCTTTTGAGAGTTCTACCTAGATTATTAATAATGCTTTCCACTGTTCTGAAGGGTGGAGTTGTGCCTATGTAAATATAAACACTTCCATTCAGCCTATAAACAAGTCCCTGAGATACGAGAATATTCAATATTATGAAAAAAGTTGAAACAAATAAAAAAAATTAGTCGATGAGTTGCTGGTTGCCTTATATAAATCCTTTCTAGCTACAAATTACTCATTTCTCTGAAATAAATAAGATATTTATCATTCGTCCGGTTACCACAAAATATCTCTTGTTTGGCTCTGCTACTACTGTTCTCTCGAACAGAACAGATTTCCATGCCTTTTATTGATTACCCTTACTACTACTGTTGTATCTGTGGCATAATGGTAATGAGTGACTGTACGTGTTTGAAAGATACTATTTCGATCCCTCATTCTGGCAAGATCCCTAGGAAAACTTCGCTAGAAAAGTTTATCCGGTCCTCAGAACTGTTCATGAGAATTTAAAAAAAAAAATACAAATTAAAATAAAAAAGAAAAAATAAAAATACATAATCCCATTATCATTTTTTGATCAAAGGGATTAATACCAAAATTCATAAACAAGATACTGCACGGTGACAACTAAACAAATATCTGTTGCACGGGATTTTTTCAATGATACAACATACATTGAGGAACGGTTGAACTTCGTGTTGGCGCGTTCCCCTCTCATACTGCATATTAGGTTGGGAGGAGGCAAACCAGATAATCATTCAGTAAACAGCTCTCTCTCTAAGATTACAATTTCTCTCCGCCTGCAGCGATACTTAATGAGGAGCGCAGTACTCAAAATCTTGCAAATTAACACAAAATGAACCCTGCTCTTTAGAAACATGATTCTGCAAAGTGATCGCTTCCGCGCTCCCTTATATTATAACTATCTTTAACCACCGGTCTCTTGAACAACACTGTGACCTTGTTTTACCACAACTAAGTTTTTAAATTTAAAAAATTGCTTCATATTTTAATATAGAATAACTATGAATTAGTAATATATCAATATACAACAATAAAACAAACCACCTTCACGCCCCACAATACATCCTATAAAATCGAATTTCCAACTTACTCTTTCTGTAAACATTACACATTCGTACTGAGAACTAGCAGCACAATAATTAAAAAATCATTGCTCTTCCAATAAATGGATGTCTCTTAATTGTTAATACGGGCTCAAGTCTCCCCTTTCCCAGCTTCCCTTCCGGGCTCAATGAATCTTCCTCTCTTAATCAATACATTAAGACATTGGTATGCTGCACATACGGTCAATATAATATCTAACACATAAAAGAACAACGACCTATCCTGCCCTACACAAGTCGGAGATGATTTTATTTTACAATGGCACAGTTTAGAATCAGTCCAAGAGAAACACCCAGTACCCGCTCGATGGGGGAGGGATTGGGCTTGCTTACCCCCCTTCCTAACGTCTAACTGTTATAATTGGGACGTGAGCGTGCTTTTGCTCTGAGCACGGCTTCAGCTTCAGTGCGTACAAGTGGGAACTGTAATTGTTAATTGGGATGAGCAGGTTATTCCTTCTTATTGGACTAAATCTTTTTCTCTTCCTCAAAATATCCAAATCGGCCTCGATTGGTGCTATCTCCTGCGCCATTCACAGCTAGAGACACTAAATGCTTTAGATCAGGGTGGAAAAATATCAAATATCATATTAGTATTCTCATTTAAAAACAACAAACATATATATATATATATATATTAGTACTATCACTTATATATATTATTAGAGCCTATAATATATATTATTATTTCAATTATCAACGGACCTAGTAAATAATTCAGTTTGTAAGAGGTATATATATTATATATAATACTTATATACTTCTGAAATCACTATTCAGTATATATATATATATATATATATTATATATATATATAATATATATTATAATATATTATATATATATATATATATATATATATATATATTATATATATATATATTATATTATGGATAATATATATATATATATATTTATATATATATATATATATATATTCTATATATAATATAATATATATTATATATATATATATTCTATGAGTTGGTGTAAGTAGGAATGGGTTTCGGGGGAAGGCAAAAGTAATGATTGATTTGTGTTTGCAGGACGAGATGTTGAAGGTAATGTTTGATGGTGAATAAATGAAGCGAGGGGGGCTTCTGGGGATGGGATTAATCGGAGATGCATTATGTTGTTTTATTGTTAAGTAACGTAGTTAGTTTGGGGGTTGTGGATGGAGAGGAGAGGTAAGGGAGTGGAAAGACATTTTAAGAGTGAGCAAGTTAAGTGACAAAGTATAAGGAGAGCCTTTTTAAGGAGGTGCCTGACAAATAAAATCACAGTTTGAATGTGAACAAGATTAGGTAAGCTAACAAGGAAATGATCGGATAGACAGAAGCATGAAGACAAATGAAGAAGAGAGGGCGGGACTTATTCATCCTTATATGTTATAGACTGAAAGTTGGCGCAGTGGGACAGCTTCTGCAAGAGGGAGTACGTCTCGTGTACTATCTGCTCCTCTCTAATTTTCTCCCAGTTTTTTTCTCCTCCCACATGTTTCTTCTTTTTCTCTCTCCGTCTCTCGTCGCTCGTCCTACTCCGTATACTGTTCTCCTCACTCTTTTCTCTACTGTTAAGACAAATCCCTCTCTATGGCGCCTCATCTTAGCCAAAACAATTCTAACACTGGGGAACCTACAGTAATACGAATGAAGGTGATAGTTGAATGTGGTGTGGGATTTAAAATGGTATAAAACTATTCTGATTACACTTTGTTACAAACAAAAAAAACTTCTGTCATATCATCCTTTCCTTCCATCCCTCCTCTTATTCGCGCGCTCTGATGAAGGATAGGTCCTGGTTATTTTTAAAGGATACGGTAATAGGATCTTAGGTTGTTAATACTAAGTGAGAAAGTTGAATAGTAAACTTCAGCAGATTCCACCAACTGAAAAGATGATATCAGTAATCATCCTCTTTGGCCTCAAGATTACTAGTGAATGATCAAAGCATAAATTTCGCAAGCAGTAACACGCTCTATCTGTGTATATAGAACCATCTTAATATGGATATTGGACCATGTTCGTGGTAGGACAACGAAAAAGGCGATTGCGTGGTGGTAAATTTTGAAAAGGAGGGTGTAGGTTACGGGTAAAGTAATTGGGAGGGATGCAGCCAGTGCACTAATAACCTGTATAATTTGTTGTGACTCTCCTCTGGTGACTAAACGGAACCCTTGTAGACTATACAACTCCTTCTCCTCTAGCGAAGAGTGTTGTGCTTATTAGTTGCGCTTTACCTAGCGTTGTCGGGAGAACCCCCACTGTCTTATCAGTATTTAGATTCGAGTGGTTGCATTGAGCTCCTGAAAGTCTTAAATGAATCGTTAGGAAGGCTTTGTGGGTGTTGACGAAATCGCGTCCCCGGGTGACTGAGATGAATCGTCGAATGTAACAAGGTGGCATTTAGAGTGGTCACATCTCGGACGTCGGATAGGATTTCTTATAGAGAAGTGTGCTTGGTTTTCATTGAAGCACCCGAATGAGTGCAGAAAACTGAGAGGAATGAGACGAATTAGAACTTGTATTTTAGTGTTTTACGGACTTTGCAAAAGGTAGTTGTATGACAGGATTAATAGGAAACCTCTGTGGCAGTTGTTAATGATATATGGTGTTTATGGTAAGCTTCTTCTGAATGAAATCAAAATATGTATGTTTGAAATAGTAAACCCGCGCCGTGTGTAATTATACGCATGGAGTGGAGAGCGGTGTTTTCAATATTAAAATAGTGAATGAGGCTGGTCATGTGTTATGAACTTTACATGGCTATTTTAATTTGTATATATATTATGTGGTGATGAAAGAATTAAAGGTAGGAGTAGCAGAGGAGGGATTCGAAACCAATAAATGGACA
This sequence comes from Trachelipus rathkii, assembly GCA_015478945.1. Classification (NCBI taxonomy): domain Eukaryota; kingdom Metazoa; phylum Arthropoda; class Malacostraca; order Isopoda; family Trachelipodidae; genus Trachelipus; species Trachelipus rathkii. Next base: position 7,100 of record JABUQX010101651.1, read on the forward strand.
GAATGAAAACCCAATGAGTGGGGTGGATATGACATTTGCGGCACTGTTTTTGATGTTGTTACACGGTAGTACTGGATTTTGGTTTTTGTGTGGTTGAGAACTCTGAAGAAAAGATTTGACTATAGAAGGAATTTTTGCTCCAGTAAGGGTTGTTTACTTGTAGGGTAATGTAGTAAACTAGGGAAGCACAGGGTTTTTGTAAATTGCCTCAAATGTATCACGAGAGGTGTTAGATTGAGTAGCGGGTGGCTGGGCGAGGCAGGATTCTATAGTGGTGAAATGAAGTTAGTGTCCAATACTAATGTTGGGACGATTCCAACTGAACACTAATTATCTCTAAATATTTTAAGCTACCTCGAAAACGATTATGTGGATTGAGCTAAAGGGAAAGAATATGAAGAAGAGTATATAGTAGGTCTGATAAACTTAGACTAACTATCCTCCCTATACTCGTAGACTAAGTGGTATTCTTGTCTAAGATCTTTGAAACCTTGGAATACATTAAATCCTTTGTTTGACAACTCAACTCTCAACCGTCTTCAAGATGAGGCTATAGTCTTGAGCGTGCTGCTAGAATTCTGGGCATGATGTGGTAATTATCTTAACAATTTACCTCCTTTCCTCCTTTCGATTAAAATACGTCGGTGTGCCTTTCGGATGCTAGCGGATCGTACTTAAGTAATATCTGTGAGAATAATAAACTATAATAATTCCTATTTTAACACTAGTGAGTATTTATGATTTTTGGACCAGTACATAGTAGTGGTAATAACAACTACAGTACGGGATAAGAGGACTTTCGTGGTGGTGTGGCGCTTGATAAGGCATATGAGATCGTCTTCAACTTCTTCTTCAAGTCAATAGGATACAAGCTAGAAATATTGTATGAAGAATAAGGGGAAGAGTCTACCTTAGGGTTGATAAGGCAATAAGATAGAATAGAGGAATGTAGATGGCAGACGGTAAGAAACACGCGAATCATGTTCTAAGCACTGCTAGCGTCTAAGTCTCTGCTGTGTGTACGAATACAAAGCACTCATAGCATCTGATGAGATAATGAATGTGTAAGTAGCATGCGGTCATGGGGTGCTCCCTCTTCTTCCCTTTCGCTCTTCGCTTACTTAATAGATTACTTAATGTCCTAGCTTTCGTTTTTGGTTATATAAGTCGCGTCATGTCGGCTTGTTGTTGATTGGGCGAACTTTTTTTCTGTCAATAGTGGGGTTCCCTCAGGGTTCTGTTTTTATCTCCTACTTTATTCCTGCTTTTCATCAATGATCTTCTCACCTGCACATCTAACTCTATCCACTCATATGTCGATGACTTGACCCTTCATTCATCAACTCATTTCAATTCTGCTCCCTCTTTAACTTCAAGAATTGCCTTTCGTCTTAATCTTTCCGATTCTATTTTCACTGATCTGGATAGAATTTCAGGGTTGGGTCGTCTCAAGCTTGTGAAATTTAATTCTTAAAAACCCAACTTCCCTACCACATCTCCCTCTCTAAGGACAACCTAACTTTGCCTATCCTCTTTCGACGGTTTTCTTCGTCCTCTCCTGTTTGACAATATACAAAACATCCTTGGCCTTGAACATAAAACAAAAAAATGTATTGAAAACCTCAAATAACAATGGTTGCTAGGGGGCCTCAAAGAAACTGAGAGTTCTGTTTAGACTACGAGACTTTTTTTCCTCTTCTCAGTTACTCCAGCCTATACAAGGGTCTCATCCGCCCTTGTATGGAGTAGTGCTCTCGTATCCATATCTGGGGGGTGAGGCTCTGGTTTCATGCGGCTATTTGGATACGGGTCCGATCGAGGTCAAAGCCAAACGACTTATTACAAACCCTGTCCCTGTGCTTCTAGTTCAACTTGACCCTCTATCTTTGCATGCGCGATGTAGGTGCTTATCCCTCTTTTTTATAGTACTGTAGCGGCAAGCTCGAGGGAACTATCACACTCGCGTACCACCACGCTTTACGACGCCCTCGTCAGCACAAGGGGTGCTGTGGTCGGCACGTGAGTTTTTGTGTTGATATTAGTAACTCCAGACTAGTCGCTGCGGTGTTCTTTCTTTCCTGTCACCTCTGTTCTGTGGAATTCTCTCCATCAAATCTGTTGTTTCCCTACTCAATTTAATTTCCCTCACTTTAAAAGCCTGCTCTGTGCTCATCTGCGTACATTTGCGTTAGATGATTTTTGAGGCGTTCAAACACCCATCTCCTTGAATAGGGTTCTGCCGTGCTCTTGAATAGGGTTTCTGCCCTCGTGGGCGGCGTGAAATTAACTGTAATAATAATAAATTAAAGGTTCTTAAATAAGGAATTTCCTTAAGCAGCTGAAACCTCACATAGGATATCGCATTCTCCGACGGTGATATTCATCTTTCTAGAATGCATTTAAATATCATAACCGAGGAAGCTTGCTCGCTTGATTCTAAAAAAATAATAAAATAAAAAAAAAGATTCACTAGAAGTGGAATGCCGCCTTTATCTGTAACCCCTGGCACACGAGCACTGATAGTGGGACTGATTGTGGCTTTCAAGCAAATTAAACTACTGAAGATGATGTATTGTAGTAACTCTTGATAATTGTTAATGTACGTTTCGAAATTGTCATTTGATACATCTATTCACTATTCTATTTAGGAATTCTATGCACCAGTGTGTATATACTGCTTCATTCGTTATTAAACTGAAGAGATTCAGTATTATCATTGGAGTCAAAGATAATTTCAAATTTGCATTCTGAGCTCTATCGTATAAATCTTGTTATTATTTTGTTTCTGTCTACAGAAGAGAATCCTTTCAAGTGGGTGGTGGCATGAAAATGGGCCCAAGGTTTTCATTATTATCAGTGGGCTTGCAGGCAAATAATTATCAGCACCTCCTTCATCTGTCGAGAGAGAGAGAGTATTTATATGTGTAGGTGGATATGTAAACCCCCAAAGGAACAGTCTCTCGCCAGATTCTAGTGAAAGCTTAATGTTTTTGCATCACAATCTTGTGAATTTTTTGTAATTGAGTATCTGAATGATTCTATCTTTTATCTTAAGGAGTAATTTTATTATGTCATGTTTAGAGTAATAGAGTTTTTATTTTATCTTTTCAGCTGATTAATTGAAGTCTCTTCTTTCATTATTTTTATTCTTTATATTTGTAGCTAGTTAAAGAATCTTCTGTAAATTGTAATCATTGTTACAAACATAATGCTAGTGCTATAACTTTGTTAATAACTTGATGGAAAATGGAAAGTAAATATTTTTTAAATAAACGGAACCAATAAAAAAGTTTATAACATATTATATCTGCATTTATTATTGCTTAAAGCTACTATTTTAACTTAGAAAATAAGAAAAACTTTGATACAAACAGAAATTATGAAAATATAAATTGACTAAGTATTGGTTGCACCAGGGAATGCAAATTCTTTAGTTGCCCTGCAGTACAACAAATGTTCTATCTTATTACTGTGTATTTTATTATAATTAATTAAAGTATCGTATCGGTTCGGTATCGAGGCACTAAAAAAATAGAGTATCTGGTATCGGCCTCTTTTCTGGTATCGTTACATATTCCTAATAATATATATATATATATATATTAAATAACTTGACATTAAATATTATATATATATAATACATATCATATAATAGTATATATATATATATATTATATATTATATTTTTTTTATTTATTTATTTTGATTTATTAATTTATTTATTTATTTAATTTTATTTTATTTTATTTATTTAATTTTATTTATTTATTTATTTATTTATTTATTTATTTATTGCTCCTGGGCTCCTCTTTTATGGGGAGTCCATGCCATCTCCAGAAACCCAGCAACCTCCACCGGGCGGAGCCACAGGTCTCTTAGGGAGGTGATCTGGTATTGTGTTCTGTAAGATGTGTGTGGATTGGGCACCTTAGGAGTAGGTGCTCAACAGTTTCAGGCTCTGTCAAGCATCTTTGACAGAGTGGGGATGGAGTGTGTTTAGAGTCAAATCCCATATCTGTATTCCTGGAGTTCTGGGTGATGCCTGGATCTCAATCTGGAAAGGGAGATCTGTGTTTCGTGGAGTGTGTTTGTGAAGGGGATTTTTTCAGGAGGGGGAGTAAGTTTAATGAGGCTATTATCGACCGTTTGTTGATAGGTTATCTTGTGTGAATGTGGTAGGATTATGTTTTGATAAAGGGGTGTTATTTGGGGGAGGGGGGATGGTTCTAAAGAGTTTGCCATAATAAAGAGCTGCAGAACCCAAACAATACATCAATCAACTCCAAACATGGCTAACAGAAAACAGAATGTCTGCCTCACCAAATCAAATCATCAATTCACTTTAATCACCTCCCGACTGATTGCATCACCAATTTGGCCACAGTTACACCTCCTCAAATCTACTTTAAACAACATTGCCATTACCCTTCTTAAACAAAACTCCCAAATCCTCAGAGTATACCTTGACACTTCATCTCACCTTTACAAACACATCTATGCAACGAATAATTTCACTACTGCAAACAAGAAACCTGAACATTATTAAAGACCATCGCTGGCACGATTTTACCAAACCAACAAACAGACATTCACCACCATATACAAACAATACATTCGTCCTACTCCAAACTATGCTACTCAATTTGGCAGCCACTACAGACTAAAAGCAGCAAAGGAAATCCAAACAACACAAAACAAAGCACTAAGAATCATAACAGGATGCACATTTCAACATACACCTACAATATATTACATACATGAAAACCAAATATTCTACCTCATTAGACCACACCTGGATATCATGATAGTCACACAATCTTACCAACAACTCAAACATCCCCAACACCCATGCCTATGTTGCGTTTCTGCCAACCCCACTCATCCACAGACTCAAACCACCACTTCTCACGCAGCTCTATATTACAAACAAATTCTGAAAAACATCCCACTTCCACCAAACAACACATCATACACCAAACAAATCCACACAACAAGTAGAGAATTTTATCTCTTAAATATGTCTCATTACTTCTTTTACACTCTCTTTTTATTTTTAGAATTACTTAAATAGACCACCAAACAGCAATTTAAACAAATACCCACCAGAAAAAGCATCGAAATTCAACTCCCTACCAAGAACTAGCCAGTCATCCTTGGCCAAATTAAGATGTGGCCACCATCTAAACTTACAATATTACAAACACAGATTCACTCCTCAACAAACCACTACTAAATATCTGTCATTTATATCTGTATTCCGGTTTCCCGAAAAGCCACATCTCACTTTTTTCTCTCCTGTCTATCTAACTCTCAACACAGAGCAATCTGGGACATTTCAACCCTGGAAGATCTCAGGAGGAGGTCGGTTGCGTCGGCGGGGTATTTGGGCGCGGTATGGCCT
>JABUQX010101651.1:17500-20000 GCA_015478945.1 Trachelipus rathkii
ACATGAGGGACATGTTGAAATATATGTACACAAAATTTCATAACAATTGGTTCAAAAATAAAAAAATTACGAAGAGCTAAAGTGGCGTGGGCAAAAAATGACCCACAAATACTCGCGAGGGTAAAATCGAATATAAATATTTTCAGCTAATTTGTTGGGCTATATTGATATAAAAAATTGATTTAGTACGTATCTAGGAATATAACAGCCAAATTTATACAAATTTCTATGTATAGTTTTTTTTTTTTTTTTTTTTTTTTTTTTTTAAATTTTTGGCTGATTGGGCATAAAAAAAAATCCGCGCAAGGTCGCCACAAAAACTCAATTTTCAAAAATTTTATAAAAATAGTAATAACAAATAAAAATTAACAAAAACTCTACAAGAAAACAACTTTAAAGGACTGAAAATTGCATAATTCCCTTACCTAAAAAGTGGGCAAAAAATAAAAAAAAAAAAAAAGCTAAAAAATATGGTGTGGGCAAAATATGACCCACGAGTACATGCGCGTATAATTTGCCCACCCGTACTCGCGAGGGTTTTAAATTTTATCTCCTTTCGACTACGTGGAGTGCTGTTCTACAAATTACATGGGTGAGAATCTGAAAGTGTCCACTGGTTTTCTGCATATGGACGCAGCTTCAATAAGGAAGATCCTAGCATACCTTGCATTGAACATACAAACTTCTCACAAAGACAATGTTTCCCCAGAATCGTACACCAATATGCCAAGACTGTAACATGACTATAACTCATGTTTCACACGTTTTTGAATATAAATAACTAAATTATCTTTAAATCTTCAGTGTTGTATATTTCAGTCACCTCTGTTACATTATCCCAGACAAACCTTTCCCATGTTGTTGTTGTTAATTTTCAATAGTAATGTAGTATTTTTATTTCACTACTTAATACCATTTCTTATTATATAAACACAAGCTTCAAAAGAATTATCTCGTTTTGCGTATGATTTATCACTCGAGATTGTTACAACCCAGTATAAACATTCCTTCATTGAGCTGTGATGTCTTCTTCACACAAACATTATATATATATATATATATATATATATATATATATATATTATAATCTATATATATATATATATAATATATATAATATATATATATATATATATATAGTATTATATATATATATATAATAAAAAACTACCTATATAAATATATATTATATATATATATATATAATATATAATATTATAATATTATATATAATTACTATATATATATAATTATATATTATAATAATATATATAATATATATATATATTATATATATATATATATATATAATATTATATTATATTATATACGGTATTTATATATATATATATAAATTATATATATTATATAATATAATATATATATAATATATTCTATATATATATATTATATATATATATATATATATTATCATATATATTATATATCTATATAATATATATATATATATATATATATATATATATATATATATATATATATATATATATATATATATATATATATATATATATTTATTTTATATATATATTAATATATATATATATATATATATTTTAATATATATATTATATATTATATATATATAATATATATATATATATAATAATTATATATATATATATAATATATATAATATATATATATATATATATATATAATAATATATATATATATATATTAGTTATAAGTGGCATGAACTTGTTAGTGAAATTCAGTGTAGTGAAGAAGAGCTGCAAGAAGGCCTTCAGAGAAATCAAGCATATTTTATTGATGGTAATTCTTTTTAGACTGTAATTATTTTTATTATTATTGATATATTAAAATATTTTTTTTTCCTTCTTTATCCTTCCCACGGATCCCACATATTGAAGGTGGGATGGGCAACACGCACTTGAGGGAGAATAGTTAAGTAGAAGAACATGACCTAAGTCGAAAAGACCTTCCCCATACCCTACCCTCATACCCTTAAGTGCGAGCTCGTCTTAGCCAGAATCTACCATAGAGCTTTATAACTTCGACTTAGGCCAAAATTACCATAGAGCTTTATAACATTGCGACTGACTCCCACTGTGGTATCTCGTCAGTTTCAGGGTTCATCAATTGGGCCAGGACCTCAAAAATGCCCCATCACCATACCACGCTATTTGCTCCTATTATGCCCCATTCTTCTCGCTTCAGCTAAATAAACATTTCCTTAACCTTCTGACACTTCTACTGACTCAATCCACTTTTTTTTTTTTTTTTGCGGATGGTCGATTCCCAACAAACTCACCTTTATAGCCCTCTTACCCAACCGACTATCATACATACTTTCCATATGGCCAAACCATCTTAATACATTCATTTATTCTCATTCAGATCTTTATTTACACCACACAGCTTCCTAACACGTTCATTCCTCATTTTATCTATTCTTATCACCTAACACGCCCCTAATATTATCCATCTGAAGAGACTTCACCTAGATCTATACCTC
>JABUQX010101651.1:25000-32500 GCA_015478945.1 Trachelipus rathkii
TTCCTACTGTTCAGGACAACTGTCCTCCCAACCCTCCTACCATGGTCCGTCGGACCACTCGTCGTCCTTCGCCAACATATACAACTCTCTCTCATGATGTCCATATTGTTGAGATCCATGCCCCACTCGATGAGGTGTCTACTGATGTTGATACCTGTTCAGCTACTGAGGTCGATAACAACGTCCTTGTTTGGTATCTGACCCTTCTTATACTGCCTCCCGCAAACGCTCTGCATCAGTTTCCCCTGGGAAATGACTCGGCTCTCCTGACTGTTTCAATCGCCCATCCGAAAGTGGGTCTTCCCGAACCAGGCATCCTTACTCTACTTCTTAAAACAGGACTCCATTTGGACTGAGGGTCCACATTCTCTCCAGCCAAAACGTGCTCGCCGCTCAGAACCTGGTAAACCTACGACTAGTGGGTCAACTTCTACCTCTTCCACGATAATGTCACATACGCCGCCTAGGACTGCCATACTGCCTAGGATCAGCCATACTCGATTGCTTCCGAAACTTACTCGTTTTCCACCATGGACTCTTCGGACAATTCTTGGTCCGTTGTTCGGCCTCTTGCTATTACTGGGTTTGCATACTGTTCTAGCCCAGCATCGCCTTTCACACATACTCTCTGAATCCCCTCAATTTCGAAGTGACAGCTTTTTTTCCTTCCTTTCTGAAGTAAACATCCTCTATAAGATTTAACCCTCTCATCACAATTTTGTGTAGTTTTGGTAGGGACTTTCCTTGTTGCTAGTTTACTGACACGGTATAGTTGCATTTCCTGTGTGGTGCGATGTTCCTTGTACATCAACTCAAAAAAAAAAAAAAAAAAAAAAAATAGCAGTTATAAAGTATATTTTTTGTTTTTAATTTTTTTTCTTCTTTTGCAGAGAATTCACATCTCCAAAGGCAAGTGTTGTATCAGTTCTGAGCAAATATGCGCGGGCATCTACAGTCAATGGCATTAAATATTTTACTTCAAAGCATTCCTCTTAATAAATTAAAAAATAAGGATTTTTTAAATTTATTCCTTCGTCAATCAGTGATACTTTATACATAGATTTCTTGATGAAAAATGACTAAGGCTGAACCACCATGTGCCAGCTTCTATGTTCATTTTTTGATGTAATACTAAAAAAAATAAATTTTGAATTCATTATAGTTTCTGAAATTTAAAGACTAATATTAATTTTTTTTATTAACAAAATGAATCTGGATATTACTCTAGTTAACACTTGAAATGTTTTGTGATGATAAAACCCTTATTATTTGGCCATATATCCTGGTAATGATCATGGTTGTTCTATTAACTAAATGGTTACTTATCTGGCACTGTTCTTATTGATATGAGTATTATTCGTGATTATCCACAAACAAAAACCCGTGGGTATTCTAGCTAAAAGTCAATAATAATATGTTCACACACACACATAGGAGAATAATATGTATAATAATATGTTCACACACATAGGAGAAATTATCAAAAACGTTTTCATACATAAACTATACTGTACAAATTTATTCCATCTATTTGAAATAAATGATTCAAATCACCTCCCTTCTGTTTCTTATCTTCCACCACCACTTGGATTTCATTTCTGGAATGAACATTTTGAAAATAGAAATAACCCGCAGCTGTTTTTTTTTTTATTTTTTTTTTATTTATTCAAAAGTAAACTGGCTCAATAAAAAAGAAATCATCAAATGTTCATGAAATATTTGCGAATTTTTGGTTCAAACTATGGTTTCATAAAAAGCGAAAACAATCTTTTTGAGGTCTTACTCTTATCTACAAATTTAATTTTAATGTTTAGTTAAAGCAAGTGACCTATAAGAACAAAAGAAAATCCAGGGCTGTCCATCTCAGCCCCATAACACTAAACAGTTTAAAAAAAAAAAACAAACAAACAAACCAGCGAGTACCATTGCAATTCTAGCAAAAACCCAATCCTTGGGTTTTTTTTTTTTTTTTTTTTTTTTTTTTTTTTTAACATTACTAACATACGGGTTGAGAAATGAAATACCTCAATTAATTGAGTTACCAGTATTGTGTTACGAAGTCTAAGCAAAATTAACTTTACATACGAGATAAATATTGGTCAAAGTAATGGAAATGATTGAAGAAAAATTGCAGTCGGAAACAATATTCAAAAGTATGTGATGTTTTTTGAAAAAGCCCAACCCACCCCGGGTGTTTTTTCTTTTTTCATAAAACCGAAAAAAAACCGGGTAAAGTTGGGCAAGATCGGGCAAAATCAAAAAAACTAGACACTTATGTTATTTATATATATATATATATATATATATATATATATATATATATATAATATATATATAATTATAAATATTATATATATACTAGTATACTATATTATAGTACGGTATATATACTCTTATACAGATCTATACTAATATATATATTATATAATAATAAAATACTATAGAACATACCAAAATACCTATTATATATATAATTGATATATATACTTATATATATATATCTATATACCTATACTATTAATATAAAATATATATACTAAATAATATTTTTAATCAAAAAAATAATATAAATAGATATAAATATATATATAAATATAATAATAAAAAATATAATTAAAATCAATATACATACACAATAAATCATACACAGGATAAGCTCCTATACAAGAGTATCGGAGCATACCCGGAAACAGAATATGCAAAAGAGCATCAGTTGAAGAAACAGAACCCTTTTAATCGATCCCTTTAAATCCCTTTGAAATTGCCCACAATCAGGAAAAACCACCCTGAGGCTTCACGAGGACCGCGGACAGACACTCACTGTGGATCTCGTCAATGTGTGTTCATCTGGACAAAAGCCTGACAACCATGGCCCCCTTACAAAAACCCCGCCCAATTCACTCCTGTTATGCACCTTCTTTTCGCCTCTGCCAAACTCGCGTTTCCTCTCCTTCAGTTATTCCTTTACCGACTCAAATCCACTTTTTCTCGGGCTCCCAGCCGGTCGATTCCCAACACAACACCTCGATCCTATACATCGCTTAACCAACCCGACTATCATCCATCCTTTCCATATGTACAAACCATCTTAATTATCCTGGTTTAATATCTCATTTACGAACTTCTTCACCCACACAAACTCCTTAATGCGTATCGTGTCCTCATTCTTATAATCCATATATATCTCACACCTGAACACACAATATGATCCACATTTGAACCACTTTGTACCACCATATGAACCACCTCTCGAACCACACATATAACTTACTTTTGTATACAATTTAACACAGAGAACGAATATCATCTCTTCGAGAGGCGCCTCAACTAGGGCATTCTTACTCCTCTCCTCTCTCACTCAAGGGAGCCTTTTTAAATTGCACCCGCCACCTTCCCACCATTCACAACTTCCCTACTACATTCCGCATCATTCGTTCCCTTTTCATCCAACAATACTATCCTAAATTTTTAGGCATTTCTTTGGTTCCAGTTGTAACATTGACTTCCACGCTCCGAACTGCTTCCTCACTCACATTATAACCTTACTCTATTCTACATTACTTTCAAACCCCACCCTTTTACACACCCTTGCCAATCCCTCTACCATCCTCTCAAACTGTCTCAGATTCACCACACAAGAATAAATCTTTCCTCCAAATAATAATCAACGGCCACCCTTCCACTCTCTTCCCATTCTCTATTATTTCTAACACCTTCCCCTGCCGCCACCATCTCAAATTCATTCATAACCCCATCTATATACAAATAAAATAACTAAGGAGACATACATCCCTGCCTCACTCCTCTGTTAATATTAAACCAATCACTTTCCACTCCATTTATTCTTACATACGTTCCTATTGTCATACATACTTTTGAACCCATTCAGAAGCCTACCATCAACACTATATATCACTAACACCTGCCACAGAGCTTCAGTATTAATCCTATCATACGCCTGTTGCAAATCCATAAAACCAAAATATAATTTATTCTTCTCATTTTCTCAATCATTTGTTTCAATGTAAAAATTTGATCCACACATCCTCTACCACTTCTAAATGCACCCTGTTCTTCACCAGGCTGTCCTTCAGTCATTCGACGTACCTTTTCAAACAAAATACCAGCATATATCTTCCCTACAGCTCAATAAACTAATTCCCCTATAGTCCCTACAATTCCCCATACCTTATATAAGGGTACTATTACTGCTCTCCTCCAATCTCTCGGAACTATACCCACCAATAAACGGTTTGTTACACTACTTCCAAATCCATTCAATCACCATCTCGCCTCCATTCTTGATCATTTGACCAGCAATTCCATCTATACCTGCAGATTTACCATTCTTCAACTTTCTGACCCTACCTTTTACCCCCCTATTTAGATGCTTTCTCTCCGAAAGAAATTTTCAAGCATAAGGAAAGTTCAACACATAAGACTTCTTTCGATACTTGAAAAAGCAATACTTTCAATACTTGAAAAGCAAAAACTAAGTCTATTGAAACTGTATGTACCATAAGGCTTTCGAAAATGAGAAGGAAGTGACCATCAGTGTATTTAGAACTGCGTACAAAGTAGTTAAAAAAAATCGAGTGTTTTATGATTTTGAGTCAGAAGTTGATGTGCAGGAATTAAATAGAATCAATATGGGGCGTATTTTTTCACTCGGCTACTGCGTGCACAGATATTGTGAACCATATTGCAGTGGAAATGAAAAGCACTGTCATTAAGAACATAATAGAATCAAATATTAATTTGCTCTTATTATAGACGAAAGCACTACAATAAGTCAGTTTTCCTCTCTCATTATTTATGTAAGAATCAGATTTCAAGGCATGAATGAGCCTACTAACTTGCTTCTTGATATAATTGAGTTACAGGATGTCTTGGCTGTGGTTGCATGATGATTTTCTGGAAAATAATCTCTTGGCAATTGCAACAGATGGGGCTGCAGTAATGCTTGGCCGAAAGAAAGGTGTAGTGACTACTTAAAAATAGGTTTCCCAAAATTTTATTTTGGCATTGTGCTAGTCACAGGTTAGAACTTTATGTGTTTGACGTAGTAAACAAGGACTTCCTATCACAAATTAATCACCTCAAATAGTTTTTCGGTAAACTATACACACTGTATCATTAGTCTCCTAAAAATATGAGATTTAAAAGCTCATGTGGAACAGCTTGACAAAAAAAGAAATTTTACGAATTGGGAGGATTTTTGACACTAGATGGGTTGCTTCCACTTTTAGAAGTGTTTCTGCTGTATGGCAAAATTTTGAAGCTTTGGTTTCCCATTTCAAAAAAGCTAAATTAGATGAGAATAGAGACACAACTGAGCGAAGCCAGTATGAAGGACTACTTAATAAAATAACCAATATTGATTTCATATTTGATCTTGCATAGATGTGTGATGTTCTTCAAGAACTAGCTGGACTAAGTTTAGAGCTGCACGCATACACCACATTCGCTTCTATCAGGAAATCTGACCACAATCTTATATGTCTTAATTTTAATACTTTCTCTCCAACAGCTCCGTCCTGCCATATGCGTTTTTTCTGACACTTTGATCGGGCCGATTGCGCCGCTTCTAAGCTAGCTATAATTGGAGTGACTGGCTTTGACTCTGAATACGCTTCAGGCTTCTTGCGATAAGAGAAGAGGTGGGAAGCTGTAAAGATAGTTGATGGGAGATGAGCAGAAAGAGTTCATTCTTTCTTCGACTAAATCTTTATCTCCTCAAAATCCATGATTCGAGCATGCTTGTTCTCTGACCATTCAGGCTAGAGACAGTGCGTATCGGGGGTGGAAAAATTCTCATTCTCCTAGCACTCGCTAATTTTCATTCAGCTAAAAATCGTTGCAGGGATACTCTTCGACGAGCAAAGTGGGCTTTCACTAAACGAAAGTGCGCTGACCTCCTTGGTTCTACTGACAAATCTTTCAGGCCTCTTGCCAAAAACATCTCTATCAACTTCTGCAAACCATTCTCTCCTCCTCTTATCGCTCTGACGATCGATTCTGTTTCTAATACTCCAACTGAAAAGGCCAATCTCTTCGGCCTCCTATTTTCCTCTAACCCAACCCTGGACGATTCTGGCATTCCTCCTCCTCCTCCTCCTCCTCCTCCTCCTACTTCTCCTGTCAGGTGTCCTACGCATTTGCCTGTGATTACATTTGATCGAGTACATGGGCACCTGAAATCTATGAACGTTAGGAAGGCGGGTGGCCCGGATGGCATTCCTCCCCGAGTTTTGAGGGAGTGTGTTTCCGTGCTGACCTCACCCCTCGTTCAACTGTATTCTCTATTAATCAATAATAGCACTTTCCCTCAATGTTGGAAGCACGCATATGTCCAACCTATTCCGAAAATAAGGAAGCCGCTCTGATCCTCCTAACTATCGCTCTATAACTCTAACTTGTATTCTATCTAAGATCTTTGATACCCTTCTCAGCTCTCACTTCTTAGACTGGAATCTGATTCCCTTCTTTCCGATCGCCAGTACGTCTTTCGGCGCTCGAGGTCTACTGGCCATATACTTTCCTATCTAACAGATTTATGGTTTCCCGCAATTCGGAACTACGTGGAAACTTGCGTGGTGGCGCTTGATATCCAAAGCATTTGGCCGGGTATTGCACGCGTCACTGCTCCCAAGCTCGCCTCCTTGGGTTTGCTCCTTCTCTTTGCTTACTTAATTATGTCTATCTTTCTTTCAAATCGCTCAATATCGGTTGTTGCTGATGGGGCGACTTCTTCTTTTTCTGTCAATAGTGATGTTCCTCAGGGTTCTGTCTTATCTCCTACTTTATTCCTGCTTTTCATTAATGATCTTCTCACCTACATATCTAACCCTATCCACTCATATTCCGATGACTCGACCCTCATTTCTATCAACTCTACTTCAATTCTGCTCCCTCTTTTACTTTCATAGAATTGCCTCTCGTCTTAATCTTTCTGATATCTGTTCTCAGGCGATTCTGGATAGGAAATTCGGTGGGGCTTCTCAACCTTTGTTGAAAAATTCAATTCTATTAAAAACCACAAACTTCTACAAATCTCTGCTCTCTAAGAACACCCTGCCAACTTTCCTATCTCTTTCGACGGTTATCTCGTCCTCTCCTGTTGACAATAGTAACATCCTTGGTCTTAAAACTAAAACAAGAAAATTTTTTTTGAAACCTTACAGTCATTTCTTTTATGTAAGCAGCTCAAAGAAACTGGGAGTTCTTATTAGACTGCGAGACTTTTTTTCCTTTTCTTAATTACTCCAACTATTACAAGTTGTCTCATCAGCACCTTGTATGAAGCACTGCTTTCATAACTTAGGTGGGATCTCAGGTTTTCACCCGGCTTTTGGATGGGTTCGAGATCCAAAGGCCAAAAGGCTTATAAACTGTTCTGTACTTTCACAGATTCGCATTGATTCCTCTATCTTTGGGTTACGATGTTGGTGTTTTACTCTTTTCTATAAGGTACCGCAGAGCGGCAAGTGCTCGAGAGAA